>MU749763.1:112342-141361 GCA_026770625.1 Nicotiana glauca | reverse complement strand
AAATATATATATATATATATATATATATATATATATATATATATACCGGTAGTGCAAATTTCCTATGTCTCTACACCTAAAATTTCCTTGCAAATAGCTATTGCATCTGCAAATCGATCGCCATTCCCAATAGTGGTACACACATCACTCGATGTTAGTTCTTCAGTAACAACAGGTGCATGATCTCCATCGCCAAATAAATTGCCTTTTACAATATCATTGCCCAAATCACAACTCGATGCATGTTCTTCAGTATCAACAACTTTATCATCTGCACCTTTGTTGCTTCCTAAATTCTCAGTTGATAACTGTTCATCATTTCTGTCTTTGCTTAGTCTGTCAACACTGGAACATTCCTCTTCAATTTGTTGTTCAACACGTTGATCGCCTTTAAGAGCCGCTTTCTCACGTGTAACATTTTCATCTGCAACTTTATGCGGTGCATCATGAGCATCATTAATATCCGATAGATGTTTGAAGGAGTCGTTCATCCTATAATATTGTCGATACTTCATCAAATTAAAATTGCCATCATCCATTCCATTTGATTTGTCGACGATCTTAAACAACTTGTCAAACTTCTCATCAAAATATTCCCAGAAAAAAATTACTAAAATGATTAATTTGAATAACATTAGCAGGAAAAAAAGACTTCTTTATAAATTAGCTTACCTTGACTTTTATCAAAACCACATCCATAATAGCAGATCGCTTATCCCGTTGAAACTGCTCGACAACTTCTTTCGCGATCATGTGTCTTTCTTCTTCTACATGCCTTTTAACCTCCATCGCTACCCTCTAGTATAGAGACACAGAATAAAACTTCAGGTATAAAAGAATGCTGAAGTTCAGCAAATACAGAATACAACTTCAGCTATTAGAATAATTAAGTTCATCATAAACAGAACAAAAACTTCAGATAAAACATATTGTAGTTTTACAAAACATAAAAACAAAAAACTTCAGCTCAAAACTTACAAAACATATTGTGTTGACTACTTCATTGTCAAACACCATTGTAGAACGGTTAGAACGACTACGGCTATGAGGTGATTCGCCAATTACAGAAGTTCGATTGGCTTCTTTTGATCGACTCCGACTACATGGTGATTCACCTGTTGAAGGAACCGCATTAAGTACCTCCGGTTGCATGGTAATTTTCCAATTAAAGGCATTGAATTCAATTCCTCTTCTGTAGGAATTATATCCAATATCCAAAATATCTAATATTTTTGTTTAATACAAAAAAGTATATTATGAAAATAAAATAAAATAAAACTAATACGTCAAAATATTAACACAACTACAAAAATTAAAAAAACATTAACTTACACTATGATTGCTGAAGTAATCCTCATGAAGTTCTTTATATTTAGGCTTTCCCACACGTACATAACGTAATATCCTGGGAATCTAAAGGGTATCAAGGTACTCGTCCTCTCATAACTACTTCTGCTGAATATCTGGGAAGCGCTCATAGAATCAAGCACATAATGGAAATGGAAATCTACCAACTCAGTTGAATGATATTTGTCGTGGTTGTCCAATGCATATTTCATTGAGGTAATGAACTTCTCATAAGACACATTACCGCAAGGATAATCAGTACAAGCCTTATCATCTTCAACAATAGCTGCATACTCCTCCATCACAGTTGATTCATACTCTTTTCCAAACAAAATAGACTCCATAACAAGAATTTCCATAAGCTTCACAGCATCTTCATCACTCTTGCATACGTGTTTGAAATGCACATCATCCTTTTGAATTTCATTCTGGGACATAAAATCTCTAATGTCCTTCAAGGTCACACCCTTAGACTTCCAAAAATAGCGCTTCGGAATCTTGCTCTCTCGTTTACTTAATTTTTTAACATTATGTGTTGTGATCCTCGAATCGCCCATAATGTGAAAGTATTCAAGGGTGAATGATACATCATGGCCAAATATCTTAAAACTAATAGAGTCTCGATCATTGGTGAATATTTGAGAAAGACACAAATAATGAACCAACTTTACGTTGCATTTGAAATTCTCCATAGCCATAATATATTGAAATGTACTATTATTCAGCTTATCCTATTGTGTAGGAGTCAAGAAAGTTGCAATTAAACTCTTCAAATCGTGGTTCCCTTTCTAATAAGCACGATAGTTAAACCAATTAAAGATATTTTGTGGTTTTAAAGATACGTGATATATTCTAATACTAGTGATTGTACAAGTAATATTGAGCTTAAGTAAGAAGAAATAATGAACCAAACCAGTATTGTTGGAACAGTAGGGGCCTCGAGCTTGGCTATTCAGGGACCTCGAGGTCAGCTGAGACCAATAAAGTATGAACAATAAAGTGAAGGCAATAAAGCTGAAGAATAAATATAGAGCACGTTAAACAAGAGAAGAATTGAATGTTCTATTGCTGTCAATAATCTCTCCCTTACAAAATGATAGGGGTCCCTTTTATATAGGAGGGGAAAACCCCAATATAGTACATTCCTCATAATGGTAAATAATTCTATTGGTACATGTGTATAACTGCCTAGTATGGATCTGTACCATTTCGTACAAACCTTATCCTTTAATTAATGCCTTGGTCCACGTGTTTCTGAGAAATTCCCACTCTTTCTTGATTGACTTCGAGATTATACTGCCCTCGATATAGTCTGTGCTAGGCATTCAATCAGCTTTCTCAAGGTGGGGTGTCTCTCAGTCAGGCCTGATCCCCACTTCAAGCCTCCCCGACTTGGATTCACAATCCAATCTAAGACCTCGAAATCGGGCCCCTTGGTTTCGACCATATACAGATAGTCCCTGTATTTCTTAGAATGAGATGATAAGAAATGATTCAAACCTCGAATTTTTGAAGCCTCTCGTGATGTCGTCATGCCCATGACGTAGGCCCTAAAGTGATCGAAATTTCCCATCGGTCCATTTCCCCAAAAATGTTGAATGCATGCCAGCATTGGTCGGCGTCTTGTGCCGCCGAACCATCACTGACTTTCTATAAATAGGGGACTACCTGGCTGAACGAAAACTATATACATTCCTTCTTCATCAACTTTTAGCCCTTCCCCTTCTCTATCTCTTCCTCTAATCAGCCGTTTTTATGGTTCAAATATGTGACAACAAGGTTACATGTCAGCAACTTTACCAGTTACGCCAAGGATTCCTTTTTTAAAGCTTTACCCCACTAAGTGGGATTATACTAGGTTGTTGTTGTTGTTGTTGTTGGCTCAAAACAATGAGAGAAAGGCATCGAATTCTTCCTGTATCAGAAGATATGCGAACTTTACAATGTTGCTCATCTCTCTTAACTTCAACCTGGTGTGGCACTTCATTTCTTTTGCTTTCCATGGAGTGAGGTGGCACTATCATCTACTAACTTTTGCATCCCACATCGGTACAATGTCTCAAGAAGTGGTTTCAAAATAGTTATGCTGATAAGACCCATACTCACCAAGTTTTTCACCAGGCCACAATTTTCGCTAAAGATCGAGATGGGGTCCCCAAGGAGGAGATTCTCGATGATACCGCTTTCGAGGATATGCTTTTGAAAGCAGATTAGGTTCTTGGCTTTTTGTTTTTTCTCCTTTGTTTCTATGTAAGGGCCCCTTGTGGGCTTTGTAAATGTATTTTGTCAATATAAAGAATTTCTCTACTTCATCTTCGATCCGTGTTGAAATCCATTCTGCCTTCGTTTTGTGAAAAATCTAATGATTAGTCATAACACTGGACTTGGGACATAATAAACCCTTAGGTTTTTAATCGACTGATATAATACTCCTTAAGGTTCTTTGTTAATCCTGGAGCTAAGCTTAGATTGGTTTGATACGAGCTCGGGACACCGGGACTCCTGAGTCCAAGTTGAGTGAGAGCAAGGTCTCAAATTTGAAATAAACTTAGCTCTTTTAGACTTTGTAGATAGTCCCCGAGTGAGAATTTTCTCGAACTCGGGTAGCCGTTGGGCTTAGTAGTCGAGTAAGTACTTGCTCGAACTCGAAATATAGTTAGCTCTTAGGCCTCATAGGTAGTCCCCAAATGAGAATTTGCTCGAATGCGGGTAACCCGTGGGCTTAATAGTCGGGTGGACATTTTCTCAAACTTGAAATAAAAATAGCCCTTAGACTTTATAGATAGTCCTCGGATGAGAATTTGCTCGAACTTGGGTATCCCTTGGGCTTAATAGTCGAGTGAGCGTTTGCTCGAACTCGAAATAGAGATAGCCCTTAGGCTTTTATATGTTGGCCCTTAGGCTCTTATATATCAGCCCTTAGACTCTTACATATTGGCCCTTAGGCTCTTACATATTGGCCCTTAGGATCTTTTATACTGGTCCTTAGGCTCTTTTATATCGGCCCTTAGGCTCTTACATATCGGCCCTTAGGCTCTTTAAGTTGGGCCGATTCGGCCTCTTAGAATGACTAAATAATTTTTCCCTCATTTCACCGTAAAGACTTAGTGAAAATTTAATTATGCCTTAGCATGTGTTTCTTGCACCCGTAGGTTTTTCGAGGGTTCGACGTATCGGAACCTTATTAGTGATTTGTTCGTGTATACATAATCGAACACCTCTTTAGGTGTTTTCGAGGGCCGATGTTATCGAAACCCTTGGGATTTTCGAGGGCTGAATTTATCGAAGCCCTTTATATTTTGCTTTTGCCAAGGGTAGCCTAATTTAACCAGTTTTTATAAAGTGTTTGAAGACCTTTTAATTTATAGCGAAATTCGGACGTCTCTAAGTCGCATTATTTGGCCATAGCCTTTATATCTCCATAGTCCTTTATTTGGTCATAGCTTTTATATGATCGTAGTCTTTTATTTGGCCATAACCTTCGGGTATGTCACTTGGACTTGTTTCCTGATAACCTTCCAAAGTTGTTCGAAAGGTTAGTCCCCGAGTGAATTGGCCTTGGCCTTCATTTCGAGGGGGTGCCTCTTTGAGGTATTATGGGTCCAAATTCTCGATAACTCGGATATATTGACTGTCAGTGATAGTCCCCGATAATTTTGGAGTGTTTTGGCCCTTGAGCCACTTCCCATATCCGAGGGTGATGCCCCCTAGTATTTGAGGTTGATTGAAAAAAAGCCTTGAATACTTGTTGAGTGACCTTTAGGTAGCATATAGGTGTTGCCTCATTAAAAACCTTGCCAGTAAAACCCGTTTGGGATAGAACCCGATCCAAGGGAAAAAGAGTGCAACGCATTCTTTCAAACCCAAGGTCTTCAAGGTAATATTGCTTGAGCATTGATATATTCCAATTATTTGGTAATGTTCGCCTTCCATTGTGCTGAGTTTGTAAGATCCTTTCCCTATGACTCCGAGGACACCGTACGGTCCTTCCTAATTGGGACCCAGCTTCCTTTCATTTGAGTCTCGAGTATTAAGAGTGACTTTCCTCAATACTAAGTCCCCAACTTTGAAATATCGAAGGCTTGTCCTTCTATTGTAATACCTTTTGATTATTTGTTTTTGCACAGCCGTTCGTATTAATGCGGCCTCACATTTTTTATCTAGTAGCTCGAGAAAAGTGTTTGTTGCTTCGTGATTTGAGACTTTGGTGGCATGCTAAAACCTGGCGCTAGGTTCCCCGACTTCGATTGGGATTAAAGCTTTGGATCCATACACCAAAGAAAATGGGGTCTTCCCCGTACTTGACTTCGATGTTGTCCGATATGCCTATAGTACATCGGGCAACACCTCTTTCCATTTCTCCTTGCATAATCTAGCCTTTTCGTCAAGTTTCGAATAATGGTTTTGTTGGTGGACTCAGCCTTCCCATTTACACTTTGGTGGTAAGGTGCTGATAGGATCCTTTTAAGTTTATGGTCCTTGAGGAATTTTGTCACTTTGCTGCCAATGAATTGTTTTCCATTGTCACGTGTTATTTCGGCGGGTATTCTCAACCGAAATATGATGTGGTCCCATATGAAATCGATGACTTCTTTTTCTCTTACCTTCTCGAAGGCCTGCGCTTCAACCCATTTTGAGAAGTAGTCAGTCAATAACAAAATGAATCTAGCTTTACCTGGCGCCGTTGGTAGGGGGCCGACAATGTCCATACCCCATTTCATGAATGGCCACGGGGATAGGACCGAGTGGAGTTATTCATCGGGTTGATTAATTATCGGTGCAAATCTCTAACATTTATCACACTTCCGAACGAACTCCTTGGTATCCTTTCCCATTCTATCCCAATAATACCCTGCTCTGATTACTTTGTGAACCAAAGAGTCTGCACCAGAATGATTTCCACAAGAGCCCTCATGGATTTCTTATAGTACATAATCTGTGTCCTCGGGTCCCAAGCACACTGCCAGTGGTCCATCAAAGATTCTTCTGTACAACATTACATTTTAATCGAGCGAAAATCAATCTGCTTTGGCTCGAAGCGTTCTTGACTCTTTCGGGTCCGCGGAGAGCTTCCATGCTTTAAGTAATTGATGTACTTATTCCTCCAATCCCACATTAAGCTTGTTGAGTTAATCTCTGGATGACTTTCTTCGATCGCTGACTTTGATGGTTGGATGATAGCCCTTAGGACAATATCGTCGTCTTCGATTGATGATCCTAAATTTGCCAGTGCATCGGCCTCGCTGTTCTGTTCTCGAGGTACATAGTCCAGTGTCCATTCCTTGAAGCGATGTAGTGTTATTTGAAGTTTTTCCAAGTATCTTTGCATTTGATCGTCTCGAACCTCAAAGCTTCCTTTTACATAATTACCACCAAAAGGGAATCACATTTTGCCTCGATGACCTCTTCTCCAAGGCCCTTGGCTAGTTCAAGACCTGCGATCATGGCTTCATACTTGGCCTCATTGTTAGTCAATTTAGAAGTTTTGATAGATTGTCTCATAACACTTCCCGTATGCAGTTTCAAAACAATGCCAAACCCAGACCCTTTCACATTCGAGGCACTGTCTGTGAAGAGGGTCCAAACCCCCGCTGATGTACCCATTTTTAGAAAGAGTTCCTTTTCTACTTCGGGTACGAGGGCAGGCATGAAGTGGTCCACAAAGTCTGCCAAAATTTGAGACTTGATGGTCGTACGAGGATGATATTCGGTATGATATCCTCCAAATTCGATGGTCCACTTGGCCAATCTACTTGATAATTCGGGCTTATGTAAGACATTTCAAAGCGGATATGTAGTTAAATCACATATAGGATGGCATTGAAAATATGGTTTTAATTTTCTAGATGCGCTTATTAATGCAAAAGCTAATTTTTCCAAATGTGGGTATCTGATTTCAGCATCCCTTAGGGTCCGACTCACATAATAGACAAGAAATTGCGTACCTTGCTCTTCTCGAACTAATACGTCACTTACCGCCACCTCGGACACGGACAGATACAAGAAGAGTGTTTCATCCTCCTTTAGAGTATGGAGCAAGAGTGGGCTCGAGAGATACCATTTTATTTCCTCCAAGGCTCGTTGGCATTCTAGGGTCCATGCAAAGTTGTTCTTCTTTTTGAGTAGGGAGAAGAAATAATGGCTCCGATTCGATGACCTCGAGATAAATCAACCTAGGGCAGCTATCCGTCCGATCAGCCGTTGCATGGCTTTCACATTATTCACTATGGTGATTTCCTCAATGGCTTTGATTTTGTCAGGGTTGATCTCAATGCCTCTGTTTGACACCATAAAGCTCAAGAACTTGCCCGAGCCAATTCCAAAAGCGCATTTCTTGGGGTTGAGCTTCATGTTATACTTTCTAAGTATGTCGAGTGTTACGTGCAAATGGGTCAAACGGTCCTCTGCGCGCAGGGACTTAACTAACATATCATCAATATGAACTTACATAGATTTGCATATTTGATGCTCGAACATCTTATTAACTAGATGTTAATATATGGCTCCTGCATTTTTTAGCCCGAAGGGCATTACATTATAACAATACATTCCATACTTGGTGATGAATGACGTTTTCTCCCAATCCTTCAGGTTCATTTGAATTTGGTTGTACCCAGAATAGGCATCGAGAAAGGTAAGAATCTCGTGGTCGGCTGTAGCATCGATCAAACGATCGATGTTGGGCAATGGGAAAGAATCTTTAGGGCATGCTTTTTTCAAATATTTGTAATCTGTGAGTACGTGATTTTTGCCCTAAGTGAATTACTCCCAAAGATTCAAACAAAATAATTTTCTTTCATTATTTTACAATTTCGTGGATTTTTGTGATCTTTTGCGGTAATTGTTTGCATTTTTGTTTGTGCATTTTAATTGATGGAAAATATACTGGGAATTTACACTTAGGAGTTAATTTTATTTTAGGATTAATTAGTAGTTAAGTTACTTCAAAAATAAAGAAAATAACATAAATGGTTCTTTTGCTTTCTATACTGTTAATTAGTTTGCGTTTAATTAGGAATTAGTGTATTTTGAAGTTGAGTAATATAATTTTAGAAGTTAATTTAGGTCTTTATTTTTAATGTGGCATTTAATAAAAATCAAAAAATATAAATACAAAATATATAAAAAAACAAAAAAACAGGGGAAAGAAAAGAAAACAAATAAAAAGAAGTAAGAGGAAATAGGCTGGTCAATTTGGGCCAATTTCAAAGCCAGCCCAAACAATTCCCTTCCCAAACCTTTCCCCAGTTTGGCCCAAACCCAATAATACCCGGTCCAGACCCCTGCAACAAACGACACCATTTCACGACGGGTGATCCCGGCCATTGATCTTCTTTAATCCAACGGCCCCAATTGGTTTTCACTTTTATATAAAATTGTCTTAAAATACCTCAAACCCTAGAGACCATTACCCTTCATCCTCGTACACCCCCAACCTTGTAATGCCACCGCCGCCCACCGTCACCCCGCCGTGTCTCCGCCGTCCTCCGCCACCCGCCGTCGGCCGGAAATCGCCGCCGTTGCCGCCAAAGCTCCAAACGCCACCAAAATTTTACCACAAGCTCCCCTTCCCCTCCTCTTTCCAACCCCCAAAACCATCTCCCTCGAATTACAACCCAGCCTCTCGAATATCATATCGAAAAAACTCCGGCCAAGACGCAAACTCGTCCAAATCTGACAAAATTTACACCACTGAATCTCCTCAACACCCTCAACCCAAATCCACAACCATTTTCCCTCAAATCTCAGTTGAATATTTCGAATTTCAAATCAAAAATTCTGGCTGAAACCTAAACTCTCCAAACTTCACCAAATTAACACCGTATGGCTTCCTCATTCCCCACATGGAGAATTCACTGTCATTGATGTCCAAGTCACGCCCAAGACGGTCAAATTTTGAATCAAATAGTTCGAGTCAAGCCGTGAGTCCTCATCTTTCATCTTTCTATATTCCCTGCTTCTTCTTCTGTTTAAGATAGTGAATAACTCTCTTAATTTTCTGATTAGCTTTGCTTTGGTTAAATTTCAATGATGTTTTGATTTTCTTTTTCTTTAGTTTAGTTTAATTTTGGCTTAATTGGTGTTTTGCTTTGATAGTTTGAACGTTAGCTCAATTAGTTCAGGCACTTTATTGTTAGTTTAGTCGAATTGTGGTTAGTTTTTGTTGTGTTTAATTTTTTCTTAATAATCATAATTTGTTCGTTTGTTAGTCTATATGATTATAATTGCTTTCATGATTTTCTGATTTCTTTAGTATAATTGAGATTGATTTAGTAGTTGTTTCCTTTAGCTTAATTTTGCCTCTGTTCTATCCTTTTATTCTATGTTTAGTAGGTTTTATTTCAGTTTGATTTCGATTGATTTTAGGTATTTGGTTATGGCTGAAGTGTTTTGTTAATCAACCTTTTGTAATTTGTAGTTGGGTAAGGAGTTAGTAAATTCAAAGGGTATTTTGGAGCACCTAAATAAGTAGTTTGGTATAGGTAGTAATTTTAGAATAGGAAAGGGTAGTATAGGTATTCTTCAAATAGATAACAACAACAGAGTTCATTAGAATCTTCTAGAATAGGGCTCAAGTGTAGGTTTTCAGTAATTGTAATGTACTAACTTGTGACACAAGTCAGAAAACAAAGGACTAACTGAATAAATAAAAGAAGGACTGATTTGTAAAGTCCAAAATCTGATAGAGCCTCATCGTTGCCTATAAAAGGGCATGCTCTTTGCTTCATTCACAAGGTTTGGACTTCCAAAATTCCCCCCAAAACCTCTCCCACAAATCTGACTTCAAAATTCGAAATTCAAATCAGCAGAAGGAAGAAAGTCCTTCTTTAGATCTTAGATTAAGACCAAAAAAAAATACAACAAAAATCAGAAATAGGCACTGTTACATTGGTTTTTTGTCAATTTTGATCAATTCTCTTCTCTTCTGATTGCTGAGGTTCTTCTGAGGTTTACTGGGTGGTTTTTCGAGTGGTTTTGGGTTTATTTGAATTGGTTTTGAGTTAATCTGGTAGATCTGTTTGATTCTAAACAATTCTGGATTGCTTGGTTTCGATTTTGAGTTTATTTGGCTGTGTTCAAGTGGTTACTGTCAAATACGTATTGCTGGACTGAAAACTGGGTGTAATTGGTGTTGTTTGAACTCCAATTATTGCTGGCTGTGATCCTGTTGAATTTCTGCTGCTGTTGAGAGTTATTATTCCTACTGATCTCTCCTTCTGTTGTGTTGTGATCTCCAGGTACACACCTCGAGCCTCTGATATAGGTTCACACTTTGAGCATGAAATGAAGTTGAAATCCACAATTCCGATATTCGCTTCGTTATTTTTACCATTCTGTATGTTTAGATGATTTTTGTGATTTGGTTATTAGTATATTGATACTCCTGTATACATAGTAGAACTGAGAGCCGGACTGCGTAATTTGGACTGTCTCAGGCCATCAATGGATTAGTATTGGTTTTATTTTATCGTTGTGATAAAAATGAACAATCAGGGCTATTGGAGTTATTTGTCATTCTCTAGCATAAGTATAGTCTGATTTCAATGATTAGTTTAATTTTCAATGTTTGCAAATAGGTTGGATTTGGGGAACCGAGTGATAGATTCTTCTTTATAGTTAACAATTATGCACTCGAATTGTTGCAAGTGATTAGCATAAGTCAGTTGTATTAACAACGATCTTCTCCTATATTAATATTTGGTAGTTTAATCCTGAGGTTGCAATATCTGTGCTTAGTAACGATAATTGTGAGTTAATAGGAATCAAAAGCAATTAAGGTAAAGCTGTTTCAAAACGCTCCAGTCATTTCAAAATTGATTTGCAAGTATTATTAATTGGTAATGGTTAAATTATTTTTGGCAAATCCCACAACCAAGGTGTAGTTAATTATCCAATTGTTTAAAAGTTTGTAATGCATCACTGAATTACTGCTGCTTGGACCTACCCTCTGCTTACGCCAGGCCCTGTTAACCCTTTCAAAGGGATGGCATCAAGGCCAGCTAGCTACAATTGTTTGCTCGCTTAGTCCATTAATTTGGACTTGGTTTGAAAGTCTCAATTCATAGTTTACTATAGCATAAGTTTGGGCTTTCGAGTTAATATAGAAAATCATAGTTGCCTTAGGTTTGGCCTTTTAATAATAAAATGAGACGAGCCTCGCTAAACAAAATAAATAAATTGTGGGGCCCTCGATAAATGTTTATACAAAAAATACCTAGACTTCAGGACGGGCTGTTTAGCGAATTTCACGGCCTTCCCCAAAGATAATAATGCGATAGTCTCTTTAGGCACGCACTTTAAATAATTTTACCTTCCTAAATACGGGTGCACATTTATGTGACCCAAATCCAAATCTCAACGAAGTCGAAATGCGTCAAAAACCACGGGTGCATTTATGTGACGCGGTTTGAGACGTGTTTTCACGATGTTGCAATTCTCTAAAAAATAATAATAATAAAACGGTTCAAAGTTAAAAAGCACATAGGTCAAAACATGTATTAAAATCAAATAAATAAGCCAAATATGGCAGTTGAGCGCCCGTGCTAGAACCACGGAATCCGAGAATGCCTAACACCTTCTCCCGGGTTAACAAAATTCCTTAATCGAATTTTTGGATCACGGACTGTTAAACAGAGTCATATTTTCCTCGATTCGGGATTCAACCGGTGACTTGGGACACCATAAATCTCCCAAGTGGAGACTCTGAATTTTAATTAATATAATCCCATTTCGATTGTCACTTCAAGTTGGAAATAACTCCATTTATTATATCCTTTGTGGGGTGTAAGGAAAAAGGAGGTGTGACAGCTCTGGTCACTCTGTTGAGGATGAAGAACCCAAAATTTCGGTTCAGGGTTGAAGAATTCGAGCTCAGTTAAATTGTTATATTTGGCATTATTTGATTTTGTACATGTTTCATGCTATATGTGCTAAATGTTTTATCGCTTTGATATTTGTTAAATTGTATATAAACTATCGCGAATCCCTTCCACTTTCTGAGTCTTCTACATCATGGAGAAGGGTGCACTTCGTGTAGCTTCTCTTCTGTTTAGAGTCTTTCCCGATTTAGGACGAGGTTGGATAAGTTGCAAAGTCAGCGGAGCTTCTGTATCCCCGGTGCGCTGCCTCCCCCTCGGCCCGAGTTGTCCATTCAGGTAAGCCAGGTCTAGACCAATAAACCTAGGGTTTAAACCTAGAAGAACAATAACCTCATGCTGGATCCCTAGTAGGATGCTTGTTTGCATCATGTGCGTTTGACTTAGGGGACTCAACACATGAGTTGGGTCCGTCTAGGACAGGTGACCTGAATTGAAATGACCCTCCTAATGCATCTTACGTGCTACTTGCGCATTTATTTGCTCGGCTTCGCATGTTGACCGGCTTGTATACAATGAGTGAAAAATTGTGAAAAATAGCAGTGTTAGGACTAAGTGAGGGTAATCATTTGTTTGAAAAGAAAAAACCAATGCCCAACTAGTACCGAAATGTTGCCAGATTTCCGAAAAATGAAAAAAAGAGAAAAAGGAAATTTGAAATTAGAAAGCAAAATGGTTGTTCAAAATAGCTTTGATTTTGGCAAATCTGCCCGAACTACGCTGGTTTGATTCTCACCGGATGTGAGATACGTAGACAACCCTCATTGGGTCCAACCACCCCTTTTGCAAAAATAGCCAAAAATACCAAAATTTTTATTTTTACCCAATAAGTCGGGTGACGCCATTCTTGTTGAACAATAAGCCGAATGTCCCCGAGAGGGCGCCGGAAGGCTGTTTTTCGCAAGAATAGTCACCTTGAGTCATTTTAAAACGGATTGCGGGCACAGCCCTAAAATCTCCCTTTCGGAAGTGCTGAAGGGCCGTATTTGCAAAGACGAGTCTTTGTTCTCTTAGAATAAATATTTTTGAAAATAGCCATTTTTCTTTCAAAATAAGTCATCACATGGCCAGTTTTCTTTAAATAGCTTACAGTTGATATTGAAATCTTTTCAGTCTTGCGCAGGCCCATGGCGATGCTGAGTGATGCCCCGTGGACCCCAGGATGTGAAGCGTTGATGTGCTCCTAGATTAGTTGAGTTTGTATTGTGTTTTTTAGTCTGTTTTGTACTTTCCTTTTTGAAACAAAAAAAAAAGAAAAACAAATAGTTTAGTAGTTTTTGTAATCGCAATAGTTATTAATGAATATTTGAAAATTCCCAAAAAATTATTTCTTTATTTCTTACATTTAATTTTGCACTTATTGGCAAGAACTACGCTTGGTCTGATTCATGCGGGTTCATGATACGTAGGCAATCTCCATAGGATTCGACCATAAGCAAAAGAAAAATAGAAAAATAAAGAAAAAAATAACAAAAGAGAGGAAAAACCACAAAAAGGCAATAGCGGAAACACAATAAAGAAAGAAAAGAAAATCAAGATAGGAAGAAAATAGGAACAAGAGAAGACAAAGGTAAGAGTGAAAAAATGAAAAAAAGATGAAAAAGGAAGAAAAACAAAGGAAGAGAAATTTGCAATTGGAAATAAGGAAAAGGTCGGGATGACGCATGTGACCGATCAAAAGCATAATAGGAACTGTTAACTGCTTAGGTGCATTCACTCCCCAAATGTGCGGGTCCCAATATGTTAAATGCCCTAACGCTAACGTGATGGTTTCATTTTGTCATTTCATTCTAGAAAGGTGGTTGGTTTGTGGTTTTAAAGTGGTAACTCCTCTTTACAACACAAGGACAAAAGGCAGTCGGCATCCTCGCAACCTATTCCTACAACACCCGGTCAAATAAACTGAACATGACAGGCCAAGAATCAGATACCAGTATTGTGGACCCGTCAAAAGAGGTAGAAGTGGTGGATGTCAAAGCAATGAGGGAAGAGATGTATAAGTTGAGGCAACATATGGCCGAGATGCATCAGGCCTGGGCTAAGGGTCAGCCGGCGCCAGTTTATCCTGCCAATCCAGCATATACCCCACCTTTGGCTCAGTCTCAGGAGCCTCCTCCTGTGAATCCATCTTCACCTCTCCCTTTCTACCAACAGAGTTATGGTACCACTTCCTATCCTCCCCAAGCTCCACCACCCAAACAAAACCCTCCTCCGCCAATCACCCCTGTCTTTGTAGCGCCTCCACCTGCCACATTGCAAAGAACTTCCAGTGAGCCATTATTTCCAACTCATGACAGCCAGTACTACCCTCCCGAGCCTACCTTTAAAGCTCCTGAGTCATATTCCTACATTCCTCACTTTGAGCCCCCGGTGGAAACTGACAAGCCGTTTAAGGATCCGGAGCGGGAAGAGACGTTTCGAAAAGTAAAAAGCCTGGAGCAATCCTTCAGGAACATGCAAGGATTGGGTGGCCAAGTCACTGTGGCGTACAAGGATTTGTGCTTGTTTCCCGATGTCCAGCTGCCAGCAGGGTTCAAGTTACCAAAGTTTGATTTGTATGATGGACATGGTGATCCTGTAGCCCATCTAAGGGGATTTTGCAGTAAGATGAGAAGAGCCGGGGGAAGGGATGAGTTATTGATGGCATACTACAGCCAAAGTCTAAGTGGCACAGCCTTGGAATGGTACACACGGCAAGATCATGCTCGATGGTACACTTGGGATGATTTGGCCCAAGCGTTTGCATACCACTTCCAGTACAATCTCGAAATCGTCCCGGACCGTCTGTCACTGACTATAATTGAGAAGAAGCCTGGAAAGCTTCAGGGAGTACGGTTTCCGGTGGAGAGAGCAGGCGGCAAGAGTCGATCCTCTAATGAAAGAGAGTGAGATGGTCGATTACTTCTTACAGGCTTTGGAGCCTACCTACTATGGTCACCTGGTGTCAGTAGTGGGAAAATCTTTTAACGAGGTAGTGAAAATGGGAAGTATGGTTGAAGAGGGGCTCAAATCCGATAAAATCGTGAGCTATTCGGCAATCAAGGCAACTGCACAGGCTCCAGAGCGGCACTGGAGGGGTATTGGGAAAGAAAAAGAAAGAAGATGTGGCGGTAGTTGACTCAAGAACTTGGTCCAGGGGCCCATCACCATATTACCATCAACCTCGACCCCGTCCCCAAACCTACGCCCACACTCCACAGCACTATTACCCACCCCGGGGTCCCCACTTCTCTTTCCACCATGCCCATACATACCCCCAACATCCTACCCATGCGCCATGGCGTGCACCCACCCTACAAAGTGCCTACCCAACTCAAAATACCTAACCACCTCCAAGAGCTTATAGGAATCCCCCTGGAGCGGGTTGGCGGGCCAACCAAAATTTCAAGCAAGAAAGGGCGCAGAAGCAGGATACTTTCACCCCCATCGGAGAGTCATATACAGACTTGTTTGAGAAACTAAAGCATAGTAACCTGATTGCACCGGTTCCTTCGAATCATGTGGACAAGCGTGCAAGAATCTTTGACCATTCTAAAATGTGTGAATACCATTCCAGTGCCCAGGGGCACGATGTCGAAAATTGCCGGGATTTGAAAAGGGAGATAGAAAGAATGATTCAGGAAGGGGTAATTGCGGTCCAAGACAGTGCCACCCAGAACATTGCACAGAATCCTTTACCTGCACATGATGATGCACATTTTGTGGAAAAGATCCATGGTGACAAGGAGTATGAGAATCCTCTCGGAAACTTATTGAATGAAGTCAATGATATTGGAATTGGTGAAGGTCCCAACAATTTTGATATGCAATCCAGTGGCTAAGATGTCGACTTTGGTGATTGGAAAGACGCTCCATCTCCTGGTTAGCTACAGTGGAGTTTTTGGTGGTTTATTGTGTTGTCATTTCTGTTGTCCGGGTAATTTTCAGGGTTGTAATCCGGATATTGCCTTGCGATCCAAACTCTTCTATCTTTTCACTTTGTCTTGTTTAGTCGTAATAGTTCGTGTAGTGCTGTCTAGGTTTGTTCAAAGGTTGTAACTGGTCTAGTTTGCTTATTTTGTTGTTTAAACCCTTTTACCGTCAGTCTAATGCAATTCTCTATTTTCTGCCATTTCTAGTCATTTTATTTAGTTCCCTTCTCCTGTTACAATTCTCTCATGCTGATTCTAGTGACATGACATGCACGCATAATTCTCAGCCTGGTTTAACAGTCAATTTAGTAATGAAACAATGTTGAAGACGTAAGGACATTCAAGGGAAATAAGTAAAGGCATTTTGAGATCACTTTGAACCCAAATCAAGTAAAACTGGGGGCAGATAGAACATAAAGAAATACCGTTGAAATGCATCATCGGTTTGAAACCAAAGGCAAATTTGCCCCAAGTCTACAGGGACCGTTCGTGGTACCGGGATTGTTGTCCAATGGTGCTAGTTGATTGACAAATACAGAAGGCAAATATATGAATTAATCAAAAGGTGTTATATGTGTTTTCCTCAGCTTGTTTAACTGTGTAGTTTATACTTGGCATGTATTGGAGATTGGAATGACGAAGGTATTTTATTCTGCTATCCAAACACTTTATCCTTTATTACCCCTTTGAGCCTCGGTTATTTTCTTGCATACCCCTCTTTCGGAATCAATAACAACACTCGGAAGCCCGAGCAAGGAAAGTAAGTGGACAAACAAGAGAAAAACAGAGAAAGTTAAAAGAAAAAAGAGAAATGAAAAGAAAAGAAAAGAGAAAAGAAAAGAAAGAAAAGGAAAAGAAGAAGAAAAGAAAAGAGAAGAAAGGAGCAAAAGAAAGGGAAAAGAGAAAAGAAAAGAAAAAGAAAATAAAAGAAGAGGAAAGAAAAGAAAAGAAAGAAATGAAAAGAAAGAAAAGGAAAAGTGGAAGAAAGGAAAAATCGCAACAACAAATGTAGTCACCCGAACTACGTTTGACTTGATTCCGAAAGGATACATAGGCAGCCTCTCTCTGAGGTTCAGTCACACCAAAATAAAAATCCAAAAGTCCCCAAGAAAAGAACTGGGGCAGAAGTTGTGGTTGTTTTGAGAAATCTGATTCCGAAAGTTGTAATTTTGAACCCATGTTGAGTTGTTTTGAGCCTTTTGATACCCTTTCTTTCTAAACCTGTCCAAAAGCCCACATTACGGTCTAAAGAAAGACCTTCAGATCAGTCTTCAAGAAATGCCGAGGCAAGCAAGTAGAGGTGATTCGTGTCAGGGGCAACACTCCGGTCCAAGCAAAAAAAAAAATGAGAGAGTCTTGTTGGTGAAAACCTTCACGGGCACCATGAGGGGGCTGTAAGTTGAGAGAAAGAACAAAATGAGAGAGGCTTGATGGTGAAAACCCTTCGGGCGCTACAAGTCGAATAAGGATTGTGATTCAAATTGGATAAGCGGAGCATTGAAGCCCAGTTTCATGATTTAAGGGTACGACAAGAGCTGAACATCGGATTTGCTTGACAGAATAGGCCGCAGGTGCATGTCATGGTCGTTAGAGTTAGTAACCACATCCAATAGGTTTCTACTGTGTAGTTTTCTTTTTAGGAATCATCTCTTTCCATTGTCCTCTAATCTGTTCCTTTTGTCTTATTTATTTCCTCTTCCCGAGTCTATTGGGTCAACACAACTGAGAAATGACTTCAAAATTTTCCACCAGCTTTCCAATTCCACAAAACGGGATCTGGTGAACACATCAAACCGTCAAATCAAGAAGGAACAGCAGGCACAATGAGTTGTACACAGTCAATATGCTTTGGGATCCGTGTGAAATACAAAGGCGTGGTACGTATCAATTCAAGAACAATGCAACAGATGGAGGATGTTTGGTGAACGGATCGGAGAAATCTTCTATGTTAAGGGTAACAAAGAAAGTGGTTAGCACGGTCGCCGAGTGGGAATCAGTTTTCATGGTAAGTGAAGAAACAATAAACTCAAGGCCGAAAATAGTGGTTAAGTCAAGAAAGAACATCATATACACGAAGTGGGGACAATAGACATGTTGTGGGATGCATATGAGACATGAGGATTGGGGAGATGACAGTTCATGCAATGAAACAAATGGAGGATATCGGGCCGCCCTCAAAGTTCAAGGCCACAAACCAACCACCACATTTTAACTCACAGGTTTTCTTTGTTTAAAATAGGAACAAAGCAATGCAAAAAAAAAAAGTTAGAAGAAATGAAAGAAAAGAAAAGGGAAGAAGAGGAGAGCCGACAAAAGGAAAGTTTCTCAAATCTTTGCCTGTCTTGCTAGTGTGCATAAAATGTTGCCATTGTTTTTCACATTTTTTCCTCCTAGGATAAAATTCCTAGTCTGATGGATTTTCCTCCAGATCAAAATCTTAGTCTGACGAATCTTTCTCCTAAGATAACAAAATAGACCTAGTCTGATGAATCTTTCTCCTGGGATCTAAATCTTAGTCTGATGAATTTTCTCCTCGGATAAACGCCCTAGTCGGATGAATCTTTCTCCTAAGATATCAGAAAATGGACCTAGCCTGATGAATTTTCTCCTAGGATCAACATCTTAGTCTGATGAATCTTTCTCCTAAGACAAAAACCCTAGTTAGATGAATCTTCTCCTAGAGTCAAAATCTTAGTCTGATGAATATTTCTCCTAAGATAACAAAAGACCTAGTCTGATGAATCTTCTCCTAGAGTCTAAAACCTTAGTCTGATGAATCTTTCTCCTAAGACAAAAACCCTAGTCTGATGAATCTTCTCCTAGAGTCAAATCTTAGTCTGATGAATCTTTCTCCTAAGATAACAAAAGACCCAGTCTGATGAATCTTCTCCTAGAGTCTAAACCTTAGTCTGATGAATCATTCTCCTAAGATAACCAAATGGACCTAGTCTGATGAATTTCCTCCTAGGATCAAAATCTTAGTCGGATGAAACTTTCTCCTAAGATAACAAGATAACAAAAACCTAGTCCGATTAATTTTCTCCTAGGGTCTGCATCTTAGTCTGATGAATTTTTTCCTAAGATAACAGAAAACCTACTCTGATGAATAATCTCCTAGGATAAAAATCTTAGTCAAATAGTTTTACTCACAGTGGACGTACATGCCAATCAAGTCTTTAGTTTTTCTCTCACCATCGTATCAATAGCTTAAGTAACAACCCACAAGTCTGCCCAGCCACCAAACTGGGGCAAAAAATTTTCTTTGTTTGTTTATTTTGTTGCAATCAGGCGCCCACCTGGAAAACAAGGGAATACTTTTCAAGCTTCAGCAGTCAGGCGCCCACCTGGAAAATAAGGGAAGCACAATTCAAATTTTAGCTTTTAATTTTGATACTGGATAACATGATGTGCCCAGTCACCAAACTGGGGTAGGAAATTTTCTTTGTTTGTCTATTTTGTTGCAATCAGGAGCCCACCTGGAGAACAAGGGAATAATTTTCAAGCGTCAGCAATCAGGAGCCCGCCTGGAGAATAGAGGCACATATTTCAAATTGTAGCAGTCAAGCATCACTCGGAGGAATGGCAAAACATCCCCCGATCACAATGCAAGGCAACAACATAAGAAGTCTAGTGGAAAAATACAAGTTCAAGGCAACACAAGAGCAAGTTTGAAGACATAGATAGGACCCTTTTGTAATTCATAGATCATAGCTTAGGCTAGCTTCTTTTTATTTTAACGCGGTGTAATAAGAGAGGTCAGCAAGCAGTAGCAGCATCAATTGCAGTAAAATCACAGCTCCTGGTAGTCCCAGCTACCAAACCTTCCCAAACTACACTGACCTGATTCCTTTTAGCCAAGGATATGTAGGCAACCTTTAAAGCAGGGTGCGGTCAGACGGTTTTCAAAATTGCTTCACACGGAGTATTCAAGCGGGCAAAAATCGCTCATATTTGCTCACTTATCTTTGCACGAAAACTCTTCGTGTTTCCGGGCAAAGAGGGGCAGTTATGAGCACGTGATTTTTGCCCTAAGTGAATTACTCTCAAAGATTCAAACAAAATAATTTTCTTTCATTATTTTACAATTTCGTGGATTTTTGTGATCTTTTGCAGTAATTGTTTGTATTTTTGTTTGTACATTTTAATTGATGGAAAATATACTGGGCATTTACATTTAGGAGTTAATTTCATTTTAGGATTAATTAGCAGTTAAGTTACTTCAAAAATAAAGAAAATAACATAAATGGTTCTTTTGCATTCTATATTGTTAATTAGTTTGCGTTTAATTAGGAATTAGTGTATTTGGAAGTTGAGTAATATAATTTTGGAAGTTAATTTGGGTCTTTATTTTTACTGATACCGTTTCACGACCGGTGATCCCGGCCATTGATCTTCTCTAATCCAACAGCCCCAATTGGTTTTCATTTTTATATAAAATTGTCTTAAAAAACCTCAAACCCTAGAGACCATTACCCTCCATCCTCGTACACCCCCAACCCTGTAATGCCACCATCACCCCGTCGTGTCTCCGCCGGCCAGAAATTGCTGCCGCCGGCGGCGGAGCTCAAAACGCCACCACAATTTTACCACAAGCTCCCCTTCCCCTCCTCTTTCCAACCCCCAAAATCATCTCCCTCGAATCATAACCCAGCCTCTCGAATATCAGATCGAAAAACTCCGGCCAAGATGCAAACTCGTCCAAATCCGACCAAATTTACACCACTGAATCTCCTCAACTCCGTCAACCCAAATCCATAACCATTTTCCCTCAAATCTCAGTTGAATATTTCGAATTTCAAATCGAAAATTTCGGCTGAAACCTAAAATCTCCAAACTTCACCAAATCAACACCGTATGGCTTCCTTATTCCTCACATGGAGAATTCACTGTCATTGATGTCCAAGTCACGCCCAAGACGGTCAAATTTTGAATCAAAGAGTTCGAGTCAAGCCGTGAGTCCTCGTCTTTCATCTTTCTATATCCCCTGCTTCTTCTGTTTAAGACAATGAATAACTCTCTTAATTTTCTGATTAGTTTTGCTTTGGTTTAATTTCAATGTTGTTTTGATTTTCTTTTTCTTTAGTTTAGTTTAATTTTGTCTTAATTGGTATTTTGCTTTGATAGTTTGAACGTTAGCTCAATTAGTTCAGGCACTTTATTGTTAGTTTAGTCGAATTGTGGTTAGTTTCTATTGTGTTTAATTTTTTCTTAATAATCATAATTTGTTCGTTTGTTAGTCTATATGATTATAATTGCTTTCATGATTTTCTGATTTCTTTAGTATAATTGAGATTGATTTAGTAGTTGTTTCCTTTAGCTTAATTTTGCCTCTGTTCTATCCTTTTATTCTATGTTTAGTAGGGTTTTATTTCAGTTTGATTTCGATTGATTTTAGGTGATTGGTTATGGCTGAAGTATTTTGTTAATCATCCTTTTGTAATTTGTAGTTGGGTAAGGAGTTAGTAATTTCAAGGGGTAATTTGGAGCACCTAAATAAGTAGTTTAGTATAGGTAGTAATTGCAGAATAGGAAAGGTAGTATAGGTATTCTTCAAATAGATAACAACAACAAAGTTCACTAGAATCTTCTAGAATGGGGCTCAAGTGTAGGTTTTCAGTAATTGTAATGGACTAACTTGTGACACAAGTCAGAAAACAAAGGACTAACTGAATAAATAAAAGAAGGACTGATTTGTAAAGTCCAAACTCTGATAGAGCCTCATCGTTGCCTATAAAAGGGCATGCTCTTTGCTTCATTCACAAGGTTTGGACTTCCAAAATTCCCTCCCAGACCTCTCCCACAAATCTAACTTCAAAATTCGAAATTCAAATCAGCAGAAGGAAGAAAGTCCTTCTTTAGATCTTAGATTAAGACAAAAAAAAATACAAAAAATAGAAGAAAAAAATACAACAAAAATCAGAAATAGGCACTGTTACATTGGTTTTTGGTCAATTTTGATCAATTCTCTTCTCTTCTGATTGCTGAGGTTCTTCTGAGGTTTACTGGATGGTTTTTCGAGTGGTTTTGGGTTTATTTGAATTGGTTTTGAGTTAATCTGGTAGATCTGTTTGATTCTAAACAATTCTGGATCGCCTGGTTTCGATTTTGAGTTTATTTGGCTGCGTTCAAGTGGTTACTGTCAAATACGTATTGCTGAACTGAAAATTGGGTGTGATTGGTGTTGTTTGAACTCCAATTATTGTTGGCTGTGATCCTGTTGAATTTCTGCTGCTGTTGAAAGTTATTATTCTTGCTGATCTCTCATTCTGTTGTGTTGTGATCTCCAGGTACACACCTCGAGCCTCTGATGTAGCTTCACACTTTGAGCATGAAATGAAGTTGAAATCCACAATTTCGATATTTGCTTCATTATTTTTACCATTCTATATGTTTAGATGATTTTTGTGATTTGGTTATTAATATATTGATACTCCTGTATACATAGTAGAACTGAGAACCGGACTGCGTTATTTGGGCATTCTCAGGCCATCAATGGATTAGTATTGGTTTTATTTTATCGTTGTGATAAAAATGAACAATCAGGGCTATTGGAGTTATTTGTCATTCTCTAGCATAAGTATAGTCTCATTTCAATGATTAGTTTAATTTTCAATGTTAGCAAATAGGTTGGATTTGGGGAACCGAGTGATAGATTCTTCTTTATAGTTAACAATTGTGCACTCGAATTGTTGCAAGTGATTAGCATAAGTCAGTTGTATTAACACGATCTTCTCCTATATTAATATTTGGTAGTTTAATCCTGAGGTTGCAATATCTGTGCTTAATAACGATAATTGTGAGTTAATAGGAATCAAAAACGATTAAGGTAAAGCTGTTTCAAAACACTCCAGTCATTTCAAAACTGATTTGCAAGCATTATTAATTGGTAATGGTTAAATTGTTTTGGGCAAATCCCACAACCAAGGTGTGGTTAATTATCCAATTGTTTAAAGTTTGCAATGCATCAGTGAATTACTGCTGCTTGGACCTACCCTCTGCTTACGCCAGGCCCTGTTAACCCTTTCAAAGGGATGGCATCAAGGCCTGCTAGCTGCAATTGTTTGCTCGCTTAGTCCATTAATTTGGACTTGGTTTGAAAGTCTCAATTCATAGTTTAGTATAGCATAAGTTTGGGCTTTCGAGTTAATATAGAAAATTATAGTTGCCTTAGGTTTGGCCTTTTAATAATAAAACGAGACGAGTCTCGCTAAACAAAATAAATAAATTGCGGGGCCCTTGATAAATGTTTATAAAAAAATACCTAGACTTCGGAACGGGCCATTTAGCGAATTTCACGGCCTTCCCCAAAGATAATAATGTGATAGTCTCTTTAGGCACGCACTTTAAATAATTTTACCTTCCTAAATACGGGTGCACATTTATGTGACCCAAATCCAAATCTCAACGAAGTCGAAATGTGTCAAAAACCACGGGTACATTTATGTGACGCGGTTTGAGACGTGTTTTCACGACGTTGCAATTCTCTAAAAAATAATAATAATAAAGCGGTTCAAAGTTAAAAAGCACATAGGTCAAAACATGTATTAAAATCAAATAAATAAGCCAAATATGACAATTGAGCGACCGTTCTAGAACCACGGAATCCGGGAATGCCTAACACCTTCTCCCGGATTAACAGAATTCCTTACTCGGATTTCTGGATTACGGACTGTTAAACAGAGTCATATTTTCCTCAATTCGGGATTCAACCGGTGACTTGGGACACCATAAATCTCCCAAGTGGCGACTCTGAATTTTAATTAATATAATCCCGTTTCGATTGTCACTTCAGGTTGGAAATAACTCCATTTATTATACCCTTTGTGGGGTGTAAGGAAAAAGGACGTGTGACATAATCTACACAGAATCTAAGTTTATTTCCCTTTTTAGGGACTACCACTACGTTAGCTAGCCATTCAGGATATTTTACTTCCCTGATGGATCCTATTCTGAGAAGTTTGGTTACCTCTTCCTTGATGAATGCATGCTTTACCTCAGACTGAGGTTTCCTCTTTTGCTTCACCGGTTTAAATTTGGGATCGACACTTAATCGATGGGTAGTTATCTCTGGTGGAAGCCTCGTCATATCTAAATAGGACCAAGTGAAGCAATCAATATTATCGATGAGAAATTGAATGAGTTTTTTCCTGAGTTCATGGGTTAACCCCATCCCCATGTATACCTTTTATTTCGGAAGATCCTCAATTAATATGACTTGTTCGAGTTCTTTGATTGTGGACTTTGTTGCATCTGATTCCTCGGGGGCAACGAAAGTTTAAGAGGTGAGGAAATCTTTTTCTTCATTCTCGGACACCTGTTCATCGGACATTTGTCCCTTAGGCTCAACCGAGGGCACGATCTGCAATTTCTATTTGGTCACATGTTCGTCCTTCGACTTCTCCGATGTGGATGGAGTCGACCACGGTGCTGAGTCATGCACTGCAAATATTTCCTTGGCTGCATGCTGCACTCCATATACTATTTTCATGATGTCCTTCATCGGGAACTTCTTCATTTGGTGGAGGGTTGATGGTACCACCCTCATACTCTGGATCCACGGCCTTCCGAGCAAAGCATTATATAATGTCACCTTCAATAACATGAAATTTTGTGTCTTGTATGGTTTTGGCCATGTTGATTGGGAGGATGATTTCCCAATTCATCATTTCACTTGCCATGTTAAAGCCATTCAAGACCCGAGATGCTGGTATGATTTGATCAAGTAGCCCGAGCTGCCCCACGACTCGAGACCTGATTATATTTGCCGAACTACCTGGATTAACGAGAACACGCTTTACTTAAAATTTATTTAAAAGGATTGAGATTACCAGTGCATCGTTTTGAGGTTGAGATAAAGCTCGATGTCTTCCTCGCTGAATGTAAGCGTATCCCCGGGCAAGTAATCCCGAGTCTGCTTTTCCTTGTGATGGATACTTTGGTGCATTTGAATATTGGTCCCTGGGGGACGTCGACTCCGCCGATGATCATGTGAATGACATGTTGGGGTTCTTCGGGTTCACTCTTACTGTCTGCATCCCTCTCCCTAAAGTGATTCTTAGCCCGATCACTTAGGAATTCTCGAATATGGCCCTCATTGAATATCCTGGCCACTTCCTCCCTTAGCTATTTGCAGTCCTCCGTTCTGTGACCATGTGTACCATGATTTGCACATTAAGTTCAGGTTCCATTGGGAGGATCGGTCTGTATTGGCTTGGGCCACTTAGTATATTTGATTCTGCCAATAGCCGAGATGATCCCCGATGCATCTACGCTGAAATTGTACTATGATAATCGGGGGGCTCGACGGGGTAGACGTGCTTATCGAACCCGTTCTTGCTTACGAGCCCCCAAAAACCTGGACCTTGGGCACTTCTTCGATCGCTCTGAGGTGCATTATGCCTTGAAATGTTCTTTCTATCTTCGACGTACGATTGATATCTTTTCTTGTTGAAACTTGATCCCTGGTTTGTGTCCCTCAGGGACTTGGTTGGATATTTGTTTGGGTGAACTGAGCCCGAGGGGGTTCCCAACTAGCTATCCTCGACCCTAATTTTTGATTGATACTAATTGTGCACATCCGACCATGTCACAGCTGGATACTCGAACAAGTTCTGCTTTAGTTGTCGAGATGCTATTGAGCTTCTTTCATTTAAACCTTGCATAAAGGCTTGAACTACCCAGTCATCGGAGATCGGGGTAATTCCATCCTTTCCATCTAAAACTGGGACACGAACTCCCTCAACATCTCATCATCCCTTTGTTTTAGTTTGAAGACGTCCGATTTTCTTGTGGCTACCTTTTATGGCTCCGGCGTGTGCTTTCACGAAGGCATCTGCCAACATCGCAAATGAGTCAATCAAGTTAGGAGCTAAGTTGTGATACCAGATCATAGCTCCATGTTTCCCCAAACTTATTTAACAATACTAACTCGATTTCATCATTGTTCAAGTCATTTCCTTTGATTCCACAAGTGTACAAAGCAATATGTTCATTAGGGTCAGTTGTTCCATTATATTTCAGTATATTGAGTATGCAAAATTTCTTGGGAATGGGCATCGGAGCCACACTTGGGGGGAAAGGTTTTTGATTGAATTTTTTGGCATCTAGACCCTTTAAAACTGGAGGTGCTCCCGGTATTTGGTCCACCCAGGAGTTGTAAGTTTTCACCTTTTTATCGTTGTCTTCTATCTTCTTTTCTCCTGACTCGATCCTTTTAGTCAGTTTCTCGAGCATTTTCATGATTGTGGGGTCAGTCCCCGAGCCACTTTCATCGGACCTTTCTAACACTAGTTCATGCCGTACGTTTACTGATTCAGCGGTGCTAGGAGTTCTGTTCTGACTTTAGAGTTGAGCGATGGCGACTTGCTGAGCTCGCAACATCTCGAATATCACTTGGAGGCTGACTCCTCCTTCTTCCAGTACTCGTGTTTCCTGGCCTCCGGCTCGGGCTTCCCCGTGTGCATTCCTTACGGGGTCTTCGCCCGCGTCCGTGTTTAGAGCGTTGTGTGAACTGATATCAACTGACTCCACGTTTGGCAATCCCTCAGGGTTTATGGGTGGTACACCAAGCCCTATACCGTTGTTTTCTCCAAGTCCCTCACTGTCTTAAGCAGTTGCATTTTGCGTGCTAGACATATTTTGGCCTGAAATCAAAAAATCTTTGACAAAAAAAAGTGTGAAGAATAACATGTGTTATCAGAAAACTATCACTAAAATAATCACTATTATCTTTAGCCCCACGGTGGGCGCCAAACTGTTTACCTCGAGGACATACCCTTAGACTTCCCAAAATAGCGCTTCGAAATCTTGCTCTCTCGTTTACTTGATTTTTCAATATTATGTGTTGTGATCCTTAAACCGCACATAATGTGAAAGTCTTCAAGAGTGAATGATACATCATGGCCAAAAATCTTAAAACTAATGGAGTCTCGATCATTGGTGAATATTCGAGAAAGACACAAATAATGAACCAACTTCATGCTGCATTTGAAATTCTCCATAGCCATAATATACCGAAATGTACCATTGTTCAACTTATCCTGTTGTGCAGGAATCAAGAAAGTTGCAATTAAACTATTCAAATCGTGGTTTCCCTTCCAGTAAGCACGATAGTTAAACCAATTGTTTACCTCAAAAATTGTGAGTAACAATTAAAAGATATTTTGTGGTTTTAAAGATACGTGATACATTCTAATACTAGTGATTGTACAAGTAATATTGAGCTTAAGTAAGAAGAAATAACAAACCAAATCAGTGTTGTTGGAACAGTAGGGACCACGAGCTTAGCTATTCAGGGACCTTGAGGTCAATTGAAACCAATAAAGTATGAACAATAAAGTGAAGGCAATAAAGCTGAAGAATAAATGTAGAGCACGTTAAACAAGAGAAAAATAGAATGTTCTATTGCTATCAATAATCTCTCCCTTACAAAATGATAGGGGTCCCCTTTATATAGGAGGGGAAAGCCCCAATATAGTACATTCCTCATAATGGTAAAGAATTCTATTGGTACATGTGTATAACAGCCTAGTACGGATTTGTACCATTTCGTACAAACCTTATACTTTAATTAATGCCCTAGTCCATGTATTCCTGATAAATTTCCGCTCTTTCTTGATTGATTTCGAGATTATGCTACCTTCGATTTAGTCCGTGCGAGGCATTCGATCAGCTTCCTCGAGGTGGGGTGTCACTCAGTTGGACCTGACCCCCACTTCGAGCCTCCCAGACTCGGATTTACAATCCAATCTAAGACCTCGAAATCGGGCCCCTTGGTTTCGACTATATACACCAATCTTGAAACTCATAATATCTATCCCCTGGTTTTGTAGGTGGAGCAACAGGGACTGAAGGACCTTTACATATTCTACGTTGTTTAGGTGCTTTAGGATTTGTATGTGATTTGGATTTCGTAGATGTCATCTGTTCAAAAAAAGTAAAATATAGGAAAAATAACGTTAGAACATTATCAAAGAAAATCAGTTAAAACTTCAGCTCTAAGAAGGCTGAAGTTCAGCAAATATAAAATAAAAACTTCAGCTCCTAAATGCTGAAATTCAGTAAATACAAAATAAAATGTCAGCTCCTAGAATGATGAAGTTCACCAGTTACAAAACAAAAACTTCAGCAAAAATATGTTGTAGTTTTTACAAAAAAATAACACAAATTCAACTCCAAAAAAATACTGAAGTTCATAAAAAAATAACAAAAAACACAAAAATACAAAACAAAACTTCAGCTCCTAAAATTAAGATTTCCTTGAAGTATTATAAATTTTGCACTTTAATAGTATCATCTATGTAACTCTCAAAATTTTTAAGAATTTCGACACCTCCAGAAATCACTGAAGAATTTATAGAATTTTCATCAAAAACACAAACATACGTTCAAAAAACCTAAAAATACAATCGTAAAAGTAAAACTAATGCACTAATCAAAGTAAACCCTAGGAAACTATTTTATCATAAATAAGAAAGGGAAGCGATTCAACTAACATGACTATCAAAAAAATAACCAGAAATTAAATCGTAAAAATTAATACTAAAAATAAAACCCAGAAAGTTAATGCAATGTACCTGTGATTATACGTAATATTATTGTGGAACAAATAGTTGAAAAATCAAAAAGAATGCCGAAAACTGTTTGATTTCGGAGATAAACAAATCAAAAACGCGAAGAACGGGAGAGAGAGATAGAGACAGTAGAGGACTGGCATATACTTGGAGAGAAAGTAGTCTTTTAATAAAAAGGGGCAAAATCATAATTTTAAAAGGCTTTTAAAAAAAAGATGGGTACGGACGCAAACAGAAAAACAAAGCGGCTACAGGTTAAAAATGGGCGACGAAATAGTGTTTGGGGGGGGGGGGGGGGGGGAAAATTAAAAA
>MU749763.1:86863-111618 GCA_026770625.1 Nicotiana glauca | reverse complement strand
GGGGGGGGGGGGGGAGGGAAATTCAAAAATAGCCAGATTTACAACTGGTCGTTCAAAAATAGACTAGTTTAAAAAGTAATCGAAATTTAGCCACTTTTCATATAAAGATAAATTTGAGCGAAAATACTGTTCAAAACCCGAAAAAATACGCCAGTATATTATGCTGGAGTTTCAGTATAAATATACTTGAACTCCAGCATATTATACTGGAGTTCCAGCAAGTATACCGGTCCAGCATAATATAGTGGAGTTTGGAGCACCGGTGCTCAGTCTCCAGTATATTATACTGAAGCCAGCAAAGTATACCGGTGCAACATAATATGCTGGAGTTAATACACAGGTGCACCGAACTCCAGTATATTATGCTGGACCTGTCTCTGTTGCAGCAAAATAGTGGCTATTTTTCATTGACTTAATAAATATTGACTATTTTTGAATGACCAGTCCGAAAACTGGCTATACCATGCTATTTTGACAATAGTGTGCCCCATGCAATTTTTAAATAAAAAAAACTGCATGGGCCTACATAGGAATAAGCCCATAACTTACCATCAGCCGCTTTGAAAGTGAGCCCAGGCTATGAGTCAACGTCGTCGTTTTAGCGCCACCCAAGTAAAACCCTGCTGGACAGCAGGAGAAACACACACTGCAAAAAACCTAAACCCTTCAAAACCCCAAAGCATTTGACATTTCCAGAGCTTCTTCCATCAGAACCTTCTCCTCTCCATCTTCTCCATACTCCAATGGCATCGGTCGCTTTCAGAAATCCCAATTCGAAGCGCGTGTTCTCACTCTCTCCTCAAATCTACTCGTGCTGTAGAGCAGGATCAGCTTCCACTCAGTTCTCACTCTCAGAGTCGCTAAATGCAAATGAAACTCCCTCTCTTTCTAACCCTTGGTGGAGATCCATGGCTACTTTCACTCGAACGTAAGCTTATTAAAACTTCTAAATGCAGTAATTCATCATAGTAAATTTACTTCTTTTCCTTAAATGTATAATATGTTTGGTTCCGGATGTTGATTCAGTAACTCAACAAAGTAAATTCACTACTATTTTATGTCGCTCCTGTAATTTAAAAATTATTGTTTATATGCGCACTGTAAATAATGTTTAGACTGTCACTGCAATTTGACTGCTTACCATATCAGGCTCGATTGGAAGAGTAAAAACATCTATACTGTCAGTGCACAGAACATAAAATCATTTAAAAAATGTTCAGCTATACATAATGGCAAGCGTCCCGGACATCAGCATTCTTTCTTAATTGCTTATCTATGATGAAAATTCTATTTTGCTTGACCTGTGATGATTTGATCCTTGCTTCCTGCAATGTAGCCATTTTGATTCTTTAGCTGAATTTGTCAAGATGTAATTATATTTTCTGGGTTCCTGCAGAAAACCTCATGTAAACGTGGGAACTATCGGCCATGTGGATCATGGAAAGACTACTCTTACTGCCGCCATTACAAAGGTTAGTTTGGTTTTGGTTCTTCCGTGTTTGTTACTGCCTCCATTTCTTTTTATATGATTGAATTTGACAGGGAATTGGAGATTAAAATGTTAATTGGATTTGTGTATTATATCTGCGGTAGTGGATAATATATCATAATAAAATATTAATGCAGTGATTAAAAAGCTAGTTTGATACAGCGTAGAGAACCATATCCTTTTGTGAGGTTTCTCTACTTTTTGATATACTTCTTGTATAGGGGTATTAATGCCCTACATTAATAACTATTTCCCTGCAGAAAAGGAGAAAACAGTTAGTTTGATACAGAAAACTTTATAGCAAAGTTTGAATAGATGATAGGATCATGGTGGATGGATAGGTTTCCTCCACCCTTAACAAGACCTCTCAGATTCGAGCCTTGAGAATGGAAAATATCTCCCTTTAGTGGGCCTTACGCTGTGCGAATCTGTATTTGTAGGGGCCCACTGGGGGTGCTGGACATCGGGCGAGTAACCAAAGATAAAAGTTTGATTAGTTAAATGAACTTGAATTCTTGAAATTTATGAAGGTTGTATAGGGTGATACTATTAATAGGATGATGCCAAACTTTTGTGTCTCGCCTTATTACTGTTTCCTTTTTTTTTTCCTCGATCAGTTATGTGAGCTACAATTGCCTGATAAGCACCTGTTCCTTGTATAGGTCCTAGCAGAAGAAGGAAAGGCCAAGGCTGTTGCATTTGATGAAATTGATAAGGCCCCGGAAGAGAAAAAGAGAGGAATTACTATTGCCACAGTAAGGGATATTTTTCGTTCCTTGGTGGGGTTTTATTTCTTAATTCTATTTTGCTTTTAATGCTTGAGTTGATGTATTTGTAGGCCCATGTGGAGTATGAGACGGTTAAAAGACACTATGCTCATGTTGATTGCCCAGGACACGCAGATTATGTTAAGGTGAGATGCAAAACCTACCTATTTTAACTAAGATGCTCTTGACCTTTGTTCAACTTGTTTTATCTATTTAACATGACTTTTAGATTTGGAGTATGTAGTTCTCTTGTTCGAGTATCAAATAGAAAGCACTCAGCAATTGTGTATCATTTGAAAAGTATTTCACTGACCGTGAACCATGTAATTAAGCAACATATTTGGTTCGCTGACATTCAAAGTTTGAATGGATGAATATTGAAATACCCAAAAAATTGTATGCTTTATTCTTTTATCATTGAATGTTTATCCAGCATAATATGCACTTACGAAGGACAAAAAAGTCGATCAACATTTCATGGTTGAGAATCGTCTTCTTATAATAGTATAAATTACTAGTAATGAAAATAATCGAAATGGAGATTCGTAAAGAAATTTTTTTGGATTGTATCATAAATCCGATGGTATAATACATTGTCAGATGTTGCAAAGTAGAGATTGTTATACAAATTGGATTGGATGGAAGGGCTTGTACTTGTAGAGCATAAAATGTTGTGGCACAATTGAGGTAGTGTTAAATTCTTCAGCAGTAATAGAAGAGAGAAAAATTCAGCATTCACTTTGTTTTACTAGTATTGAGAGAGGGTGGTCCCTTGTGCGTCACTTTCTCTGATTGAAAAGGTATGGTTTGACTTTCTACAAAAAAAAAGTTTGGTTTGATGCAAATAAATAAGTAATGTGAAAAGGCACTACTAATGGGATCTTTTTTCTCTTTGTTTGATTATTTAATGGTTTTCTGAAGATGATAGGAAGCCTTCTCACTAATTCATATTTGAGTGGCCATGCCATAGTCTTATTTAACATTTTCTCTAAGTGTTCTCTGTTGTCTGAACCAAAAATGAGGAAAGTAATGCCAATTGGGAGCAACATTGACGATAAGAAATACAAGTAGCAACTTATCAAAAAAATTAACAATAACAAATACAAGTAGCATATCTGGTGTCTTGTGTGATAAGAAGGTGCCACTAAGACTTAAAGGTAAGTTCTACAGCGTGGTGGTTAGACCGGCTATGTTGTACGGAACGGAATGCTGGCCAGTTAAGAACTCCCATGTCTAGAAGTTGAAGGTAGCGGAAATGAGGATGTTGAGATGGATGTATGGGCATACTATGAAAGACAGGATCATCAATGAGGTTATTCGGGATAAAGTGGGGGTGTCCCATATGGAGGATAAGCTATGGGAAGTGAGGCTGAGATGATATGGGCATGTGAGGTGGAGATTCCCGAAGGCACAAGGAGGTGCGAGAGGTTGCACATGGCGGGGTCTAGGGAGGGATAGAGGGAGGCCTAAGAAGTATTGTGAGAGATTGTTCTTCTTCCTAATACTCCCTCTTTACTTGTGTAGCCACCTTATTTTGTTTCTTGTGGTGATTGATTCTTCGATCGAAGATAAAACGTATGGATATATGAACAACGAAAAAATTAGTCAAGTTGCAAATTCTGCATTTTGAGACATAAAAGATCTTTAACAATCCTTAGCTAACTTGGCTAGCATAAACTGACATATTACAAGTCCCTGAATTCAGTCAGTTTTTTGCTGCTTGATGTTCAAAATATTTTAAGTATCACAGTGACTTTTCCCCCCCTCTAAACTTCCGTTTTCTTCAATTGCTAATCACCTGTTTTAATCTGTAGAATATGATTACTGGAGCTGCCCAAATGGATGGTGGTATTTTAGTTGTATCCGCTCCTGATGGACCCATGCCACAAACAAAGGAGCATATCTTGCTTGCACGCCAGGTGGATATCTGCATGTATCACTCATGGATTGACCAGGGAGATAACATAAAGCTACTATATGGTGATTCTAATATTGCTTTTTTTTATACTTTGCAGGTTGGTGTACCATCACTTGTCTGCTTTTTAAACAAAGTTGATGCTGTTGATGATCCTGAACTGCTGGAACTTGTGGAGATGGAGCTTCGGGGTGCGCCAGCTTTTACATTACTTGCTTCAGTTGTATTATTTCTTCTGCAGAAGCTGAAGTCGTGGTAACTGGCGAGCTGTCATTACGACTTTGCTATGCTCATTTTCTTACATGAAATTTTCTTTCTTGCAGAACTGCTTAGTTTCTACAAGTTTCCTGGAGATGAAATTCCTATCATTCGTGGTTCAGCTCTTTCTGCTTTACAGGGAACTAATGAAGAAATTGGAAAGAAAGCTATTTTAAAGTTAATGGAAGCTGTAGATGAATATATTCCTGATCCAGTGCGTCAGCTTGATAAACCATTCTTAATGCCAGTAGAAGATGTATTCTCAATTCAGGTAATCTTATATTCTATTTGCTCATGCTTAGCCGGAGATTTGAAAACTATATTTCCCTTCTGTACTAATAGAAAAACTATATTGCTCTTTTTGAGTTTCTTTCTGGTCTCTGAAATTATACTTCATTTTAAAGTTATCTCTAATTGTCAATGGGTTGCCTCTATGATCTATGCATATGCTTTTACAACCTTTAAAACCAGTGAATAGCAGTCTTATGTTTTTGGAGATAACTCAAAATGCTGGTATGACTGCGATTGTTCTTGTCCTTCTTGGAGGAAAATGCCATACTCTCTTCAGTGCTGAAAATTCCATATACTCATGTAAACCGTTATTTCTTCAGTGTGTTCTTTATACTGTGATGGCATCCTCCATGCTGCTTATTTTAGAACAATCCTCTCACTCCGAACAAAGTAGAAAAAGAAAAATTCTGCTAGCGCTTGCAGTCCATCTTTCCATTTCCAAGAAAGGGGAAAAAACAAATTAATGCTTGAACCTTGTCTACAATTTACTAATCATTTGCTGTTAATGTTTTCGAAGGGACGTGGAACTGTTGCTACTGGCCGTGTTGAACAGGGACAAATAAAAGTTGGAGATGATGTGGAGATCTTAGGACTGATGCAGGTTAGCTGTGTTCTTATTCTATTACCTATTCTATTTAGGCAGAGGATATATTGGCTCATAATGCGACTCAGATTTCTAGTGCTAATGATCTATAGTTGGTTCTGCCTTTTCTCTCTGTTTGCATGGAATCCTGAGGACGACTGACGCGATGCCTGATCATCAGCCACGTTAATTTCATTTAACACGAATTTAAATTTTAGGAATAAGTTACATAAGATACACTCTATTAGTGCATAGTTAGATTTTTGGACCCCCATTAATAACAAGTTTAGGTCATGTAACTACTATTATAATGCTGAAGGTGCTTGGTTTAACCTTAACTTGCTGTGAAGCTTGGACATTTGTGTTTTGTTATTTGGTTGATTATTGCCAGTATGTGTTAAAATTTTATTATTGTGCTTTGATTTTAGAATTATGATTGTGCTTTTTGTTGCATGGTTGTATAATCAGTTTTGTTTCATAGGGCAATTTAAAATCTACAGTGACTGGTGTTGAAATGTTCAAGAAGATCTTGGATCATGGACAAGTAAGTATCTGAGTCATTCCATATGACTTTTTAAAAGCTGTTTTCATACATCAATTATTGTGTACTTTTATACTGTTTTATTTTCTTACTTAGGCTGGCGATAATGTCGGGCTTCTTCTTCGTGGCTTGAAACGTGAAGATATTACGCGAGGAATGGTCAGTCAGAATTTACCACTTTCTGTATTATTTGACTACGTTTATGTGAGGTTGTTGTAAGTGAGTTGGTTACCTGTAAAATTGAAAAGGTTCTTCCTGTTTTTGTTCCTGTTCTACATTTTCCATTGGCTGCTTGGTTGATTCTCTGTTACAGTTATTAAAGTAGCTTGTTATCGTGATAGAACTGTACAATTTTTTGTTACACTGTTTCTATTTACCTTGGGGTACTTGTTCAAGTCTGATTATGTGATGTTTCATGAAGTCAGAAGTCTGCTATATTAACTTAATAATGTAACTACGTACATGTGTATTTTCAAGCAGCTTATACATGTGTATTTTCAAGCATCTTATACTGCATATTGTTTATAGGTGATTGCAAAGCCTGGTAGTGTGAAAACGTACAAGAAATTTGAGGCAGAGATATACGTACTAACAAAGGATGAAGGTGGTCGCCACACTGCCTTTTTCTCAAACTATAGGCCTCAGTTCTACCTGAGGACTGCTGATATTACTGGTAAAGTGGAGTTGCCTGAAAACGTCAAGATGGTTATGCCGGGGGATAACGTTACTGCTACTTTCGAGCTGATATCTCCAGTTCCTCTTGATGCAGGTCAGTATATTCTGTAGCTCCTTTTGCGATTTTGCTTCTCTGTTGAGTAAATGCTCCTCCCCAGTTGCTGTAGTTATTCTTATTTTTCTCCTCTTGGAGTTGCATAGTGATAATATTTTGAAATGGCCATTATCAATGACAAGGTGTACCACTAGTTTAATTAGATCTGAAGAAATTTTGGGGTGCCTTATATTGACTTGTGTATTTTTATGATAAAAAGGAGATCATCACCTCACTTGGGTCGCATGTACATTGCCTTCAATGCTGTTTCTTCTTGCTAATGTGATAGTCAATCTCGCATGAATTGGCACCTTGTCCTGCTGCGTGTGAAGTTTCTTTCCTGTTAACCTTGATGTACACCGAAATCGATTTATTAATTTAATTCTGCTTGTGAGGTGCAAGATTTTGGTTTATATTGCAACTTAAGCATCAAATCTTTTTTCTTCCTTGCCCTTGCTGTCCGCTAACTAAGGTCCCCTCCGTACACTAGACGAGATTGTCAGTGTCGTATGGGAAAACCAATGTCAAGAACAATTGCCGAAGTTGAAATGAGAACTGAGAATGAAATCTTGATTGCATTAATGAATGAAAGCTCTATTACAAAAGGCTACGCGGTGTTGAGGGGGAGAGACACCAGTACAGAGAAATGTTTGCTTGCTTGAATGTTTGATTGCTTGATCCCCCTAATAGTGCTTAAAAAAAATAAACCAAAGTTACAAGACTTGATCTAACTAAGCTGGAGAAACATAATTGAAGTACATGAAATTAAACTACTCTATATTTACAATGAAAAAGACTTAGTTTTCTACAAGGTAGAAACAGGTCTGTTGGCAGCAACTTTGTCTTTCACATAGGGTCTGCACGCGCGGCACTATTTGCATTGCCCAGCGGCTGGCAGATGCCAACAGTGCCGCGCGCACTGACAATGGCGCCGCGCACTGTAATGCTGAGTGGAGCATACCCAGTTAGTGAGGCTGCCATAGTTAAATTAAGGGCAGTTATTTAGTTATATGCTGGCGCTTTGGCTGCATTGTCGTTTTTGTTTAGAAGTTTCCACGTGGTTCAATACCATAAGAGGGTCATGTGAAATTGTATGCATGTTTATGTGTTTAAGGATATGTTAGTTTTCTTAGAGATCTGATTGTTATTCATTGGTGGAATAAGTATTTCTTCGAGTCTCCTTTCTGCATTTAATTATGACTTTTCCTTGTAAAACAACATATTTGGATAGTAGACATCTGATTGTTTCTATTCCATCTACCTGTAACTTTTCAGGACAAAGATTTGCTCTGAGGGAAGGTGGCAGAACGGTTGGTGCTGGGGTTGTTTCCAAGGTACTGAGCTGAGGTTCGCGGAAAATGCAAACTTATGTTTCAGTCTGGTTTTGTCTCAAGAGGGGTTGACGAAGGAAAATTATGTTGCTGCTTGCGGAAATACAAGAAACGTGACGATAGCTTATGTAGTCATCAATTGACGCAAATATATTTTTCTGTTGCAATTTTGAGAGAATCCATGTGTCGTGAAATTGAATATATTGGAGGAAAGGAGTCCACTTTGTAGCATCTTACAGTTCATAAGCAGTAATTGCCCTAAATAATAAACATATTGGTGTAATGAACTATGGTTTTTTGCATTGACGAGGAACTCCATGATACAATTGTACTATGTAATAATTCGCAATATCATTACGAGCTGTTTGCTCGCATTCTCTCAGATTAGCGTGGACTTCTGTTGATTACAATCTTGTGTGTTACCAGAAATTTAGGCGACAGTAGTGATAAGTGTTTTTCGGTTTTTTTATTTCAGAAAACGGGAATTGTATGCAGTTCATTGAATTCTTCATTGGAAGATCCCTTGATCATCTTGGCATCTGAATTAATTAGGAATGAACCACTTCCGGAATATAGTTGGATTGACAAGGCAATCAGGGTTTTGTCAAGAATATGTAGCCAGAAGGGAAAAGATGTTTACCTTATAAGCACAACCTTTTGCGGCCCCAAGATAAGTTATGCAACTTCGTCTGGATGTATTAAAACTAGGCTCCTCAATGTAATGTCAAAATTCTTTCTTATGGTCTCAATAGCTCAAAACTCTAGTGCTCCCCTTATTCAAATCATTTTACAAGACAATTCGCTACAACACGAACTGATGAGCAGAAAAAGCTTGAGCTATGTTACTCACTACATATATTTGGTGCAGTTAAAATCCATTTCCGTCTGCTCAGATACTATATTACAGTTGGACGTCCCAAAACCAGCTACTACTAATATCATCACCAAGTTGCCCAGATCTTTACACTCTAAATCTTGTGTTCTTGAAATCAAGCAAGCCTCAGCACTACAACTGCTAACAAAGTTGCAGCTCTGAAGTAGATTTCCTTCACATTTTTGTCCAGATTATTCATCATGTCCTCTTCTATCATATCCAACTTGCCTGGACTTCTGTTGATTACAACAACGGTGTCTCTCAAATTATTGACAGCCCAAGAGAGCCATACAAGTCCAAGGCCTAAACCAGTGTTCAACAGTTTAGGTGTAGAGAAGGCAATTCTTCCTAAAACTAGTTTGCAGGCAACAGAGAAAAGGACAGCTATGCCGGTTCCAGCAATGCTAGCTGAGAACTTGGTCAGAATGTAAGGTAGTTGAGGCCCCGATTTCTTCAATGAAAGTATTGCAGTTTTCCCATGCCGTTTCTTGTCAACCATTATGGACAGAAGGCTTTCGCATGCATGGAGATAATTGTTTCTGTAAATATCTTGCTCTTTAACTGCCTTTTTGTTGCTTCTTTTCTGGGTTGATGTCTGGTACTTAGTTTTCTGAGGACTGTAAGAAAGTATAAATGTGTGAGAGAGGATGATTTTCCCTGTGGTAGCATAAACTAGAATAGCACGAAATTTAATGCTCATGCAACTGATTGCTGCTGAAACTTTTTCCTCCTATAAAATATGCCAAGTACAGCAAACACCTCACATAGCTCAAATTCATTTTAAAAAAGTGTGAAAATTGTGATAAGGCTCCTATATCCTTGAATCCCATTTCCCTCTTCATTATGTGCAGTAACTATGAATGCTTCCAGCAGAAATAAGTCGTTATGAGGTGGTTTTATTAGACCTTTCAAGTAGAGATACAGCTAACTGTCCACGAAAAAAAGGCAGAACTACTGCAGAGTTGAGAATCAATTAGCCTAATAGGAAAACCTAGATCCTACATACATCTGAACATATGCTTCCATAGTTTGTCTCCATAATAATAAACTCTTTTTCTTAGTCCAATTACCTTATTTAGCTATTTTTTTCTTACTTAATATATTCCGCTTACATTTGTTCTCTAAGATTTGAGATCAGCTTAGTGTTACCAGTAATCATCGAAAATGATCAAAAAAGTGAAACTTTAAATCATAGATTAAATGTATCTATGAATTAGATTTCCATATCAAGAAAATCATTAGATAAAAACATAGCTAAGAAAACAAAGTACATCGGAAATTTCACGTGAGATGCATAAGATACCTGCTTATAGATGCTGCATTCACGTCAAGCTTCTGAGCAGAACTTTCACCTTTAGCCTTTGACATTCTGCATCTGCACAGCAAACAGCTTAAGTTAAACCTTGAGGGGTTACACTCAATCTAATCAAATAAAGATGCAACATTTTCAGTATCAAGTGCCAATACTGTGATGATCGCACATTGTTCACTTGATGATGATGGTGATGAAGAAGAAGAAGATGGTTCTAAACAAAAATTTTAGTTTGGTGAATAGCTAACTTCACTTGTGGGATGTGCTCAGCCGCAAGAAGAAATACTATTCTTGAGCAAATGACTGAACATGACTGAAAAAAGCACCCCTGGTGCCCCTTTAAGCCTAGGTCAAAGGGGCAGAAAGCCAGTTGCTAATAGCACCCATTTGGTACAATCCCCAATCTAACAAAATTGATCATCCTTTGACCTTTTGTCTAACCAACTTCTGAAGCACAACATATTATAATTTCACCTCTCTAAACTATAGTTTAAACCAACAGGCTCTGATAACTCCTTGACAAGTATAAAGCTGCTCATTGAGCCCATGATGAAGCAAGCTTAAACTAGTTTCATTACATATAGATCGCAACAACTAGTAAAGCACCTCCTACATTGCCCATCTCGACACGCAAGAAGCATCAACAAGGAGATGCATGTCTTGAACCCTCAGAAAGCACCTCAGGGTAAAAGGATATAAACCAGGGTATTTTGGGCATGCAATCCTTTCCCATAGGATCAAATTGTTACATGCTGAGATTCTTATCTTTGCCTAATATAATCACCTCCGTTTTAGGGGTTCTAACTGAATTAGGACATCTTTACACTTCCAAACTAGTTCGTACACTTCTTTGGTTAATCAGTGCATATGCATGATCCTTTCCCGTAGTCCTTTGGCAATTATCATCTTGATAGCATCATTGTAATTATGACTTGGGATGATAGTAACTATGCCAAGTATATATCCGTTCATAATGGTAGAGGCTTTCCTTTTAACTCTCCAACTATTTCTCATTCAAAGTAAGTAAGTGTGATCGTTGTTGTTATTATTTCTCTTATATTTTAATGACAAACTTTGTACAATGGCAGACCTAAGGTATGCAGGAGAGTGAAGAATGCATTTATGAGCTACACTGTTCACAATCAAGAACAGTAATACAGAAGAGAAAGGTCTAACAAGTTCTATTTCAATAAGATGAACACATGAATGGGAAAAGACTTGTCATATCCAACCAACTTAATAAAAACTTTAGAAGAGAAGTTAAGCAAAAGGAAAACTATTGCTACCTGTCAAAGTATGGAACCAGCATCGCTTGCTTTGTGCATTTCATTGAGTCCTTTGACAAGTAGAATTCAGAGATAATAGCAAGTATGTCTTTCATCTCAACCCTGGCACCAGCACCATTAACTAATAGAGGGCTATTAGAATGAAGTGTTTTCCTGAGTCCTAGGTCACTTACTGCATTTAAAGGAGGTTCCCAGAGGTGGAGTGAACAACTTGGATAAACAAGAGATGGCTGAGACATAGCATCATGAGACTGTTGTTCAAGATAAGAAGCAAACTGTTGTCGATGCATGTCCACTGCATGTGCCAGTGGCCCCACAAGATCAAAGAGTATAGACGTATCGATTCCACCGCTTTCTACATCATTTGATCCAGACATTAGGTACTTCCAAATCTTCTCCTGCCTTGTGCATTGTTCAGCAATACCAAAGCTGAAGAGCACCGAGTTCACGTGAGTGTCTGCGGGAAAAGATAGGCATCATCAGCATATGCAGTATTTATAAGATTTGAGTAGTTTCATGAACAATAACGGATTCAGTCTAAGATCATCACGAAATTAAAACTCAAAATTTAAGAGGAAGTGTGAGTTATGAACCTTGCACATCTACGAGTTCTGACCGCCTAATAGTTGATTGGATTCTGACAAAGTGATTGCCCGCCAATAACATACTAATTGGTTTCCATAAGTCCAGTCTCTGATTCACCTTTAGGCTAGCACAACTTAACTTCACCATATCTTGGTTTGCTCCAGGACTGGGAAGAAAAGGGAGACTTTCCTGCAATAAGAAAGAAAGGATACCGTTTACGTAGTTCGGGGGTCAATTGGTCGGTGTAGACCACTCTTTACAGGTCACTCATCATTTCTTCAATAATAGAGACGAATATTTATCAGCAAAAGGGCTTGAATACACAAGGAAGCATAAAAATAAAGAAGTTCAGAAATACTTAAGCGATTTCAGGTGCAAGTCACTTTGAACCCAGCATTACACCAGATCCATAAGCGATTAGAACTCTAATTGCAATATGCTCCTAGTCCTAGGATTGGAGTAGGACAACAAGATGATAAGCACAGGATATCTTCCTTTAGAGCTGGATAATAAGTGTTACAACAACTATTGAGTGCACTCCAGGCTTGAAGGAAGCAAGGAAGAAATGAAAATAGCATTACTCATCTTTTCATGTCAACCACCTTAGCATATTCTGGAATCTAAAAGTGTAAGCAGAAAGATGTGTGTGTGTGCGCGCGCGTGTCTGTGTATTATTATAACAATAATTGTTAAAAATCTGTACATATATTTAAGAGGTGCACCCTACCAGATTCTATCTGCAATCTGACCCCGAAAGAGGAACCGTGAGTCCATGACTGGACTCATTAACACCATCTAATTCCATCACTTTAATAAAAGAAGGATGATCCAGATCAAACTACATCATCAAATCTAACTTGTTAGAGATGATCATATTATTATCCCGTATCAAAATACATAAACCCATTTACCCTAAGCCCAGAGGTTTGGACAGAAACAAAAAGACATAAGAACACAAAAATCAGCCACAATAAGAGAGCACATACTATCAATCAATCAACTATGCCTCAATTCTAAACAAAGTTGGGATCAACTATATGAATCCTCCATAACCATTCCGCTCTACTCGAACCCAAATCATACCAATACTACTTCCAGCAAAAGTAAACTTCGACAAAAGAATTGTTTTCACGAACACACATAACAATAACAACAAATACTCAGCCTCGATTCCAAACAAGTAGGACCCGGCTATATAAATTCTCACTGACCACGTTACTCTATTTAAATCATCTCACGCCGATATTATGCAAATACAAATAATTTATAAATCATTTCACAAACTAACAGTCTAATACCAAGAAGAAAATTAAATACCTATAAATCATACAAAGATGAAAGTTTTACCTTGGAAATCCTGCTTATGCCCTGTTCTGGAGGGAATAAAAGCCAAGGAGGATAGCCATGAGAAGCCATAATACAACTTTCAGCCATCTTTGAGAGAAACCCAGTTCAGAAACTTCTTTGTCTAAAGTTTCTGATCCTAAAATCTCTCTTCTTTAAGCTTTGATTTTGATAGTCACAGCATATGGGCCTTATCCTGCTATTCACCGCAAGTTCCCTAAGATTTTATTGCAATTTGGTGGTTTTAGAAATTTGAAGCCTGTGGTGTTATTGGCCTTTGAGAATTTTGGTGGGTTACATCTCTGGTTTTGGTTGGATTCTTTAATCAAGACAAGAATAATAGGTTTCGACTTTTTCTATGTTTTGGATTCTTCTGGCACCTTCGTCTGTGGTGCTAGTTTCAGCTACATTACAGTTCACCCGATTGAAAAATTGTTTGGTTTTAATGAGATGATCACAGCCGCCGAAATTCTTAATCGTAGATTTCATTATTTGCTTACCACACAAATCACGGTAGCAAAGTAATAAGTGATGTCCTTATCAAAGTCAAGCAGAATGTACAAAATCTGTGATTTAAGGTGGCTTAATACTTTCTGCAAAGTATATCATATTTGAGAAAATGACAAAATAATCTATTATGTTTAGGGTTGGTTCAAAGTAATTTTTATATATATATATATATATATATATATATATATATATATATATATATATATATATATATATCAATCTATATCTATACTATATTAAAAGTACGAAGGCCCTTAGCAAAATATCGTCTGTCTTTTTTACCCTTTTTAAAATAGAGTTCACATTAGACAAAATAGTTTAATTAGTCATATATTATATTATTTATTTATACTATATTAAAAGCGCGAAGGTCCTCAGCGAAATGTCGTTCGCCTTTTTTACCCTTTAAAAATAGGTTTCACATTGGACAAAATTGTAATTAAAGAATTTCTCTAATTTTTAGGACTTTCAAATCATCTAAAATTTTCTTTCCTTATTTGAATTATGTAGTAACTCCTAATATTTTTAATATTTAAGAACTTGAAATCAACTAAATTGTTTTACTTAATAATTGCTTCCTTATTTGAAATCACAACGTCCAACAAAATACTCGTTGATTCGTTTGTATGCTAAGGTATTAAAAGTGATTTGAAGCACTATCTTATTTGTCCTTATTGAAGTTACTACTTAAATTTTTATAAACAGTTATAATGCAAAATTCTATCAACTCGACCAAAATTAGCAAAGTCACTAAGTACAGTTTCTTTTTCATATATTTTTTTAAGGAATGACTTCTAACTTTTCAATAATTGCTAATGGAAGTTCACCTTCAGTTGTTGCCTTTTGCTTTCACATAACAAATATTTGTTTACATGGATCTATTTTCTCATCTATCATAATATATTATTAAACTCTATTTATTTTCAATCTTTGTGTGTGTCTAAATTTCGTTCGTCTGTTAAGTATCGGGTTTCTAAATGTTTATTGGGATTCCTTGAAAAAAAATTCATATTGAAAAAAATTATAATCTAAGTTAATTTTCTTAATATTTAGTACTTCAAAATCAACTAAAATTTGCTTATTAAATTATTTCTTATTTCAACTAAGTACGGAATTCTAAACATAATCTTTTCAATTAAAAAAAGAATGTTACTATATTAGTTTATGGTCACTTTATGGCGCATTGTATGAATTTAGTGATAATATAATTTTTTTTTATTTTTTATGTTTTCTCCATACACACGTTAGGTTTTGTCTATTTCTTTTTTTTTTCATTAGTTTTAATTAATTATGTTAGACTAAATTAGATTAGAATAAATTTATTAGTGGTAAATATTTAAACAATTGTAAGAAACAAATATATTAGATATATGTTAGTTCCGTTAATATTAGGATATGAAATTAATTTTTAAATACTGAATGGACTAATATCTTAATTCTATATAATTTAATGATCTTAGTAAAAAAATTTATAAAGAAAGGCTAAGTAGAAACTATAACAAAAGTCGGTAATTCTCCTGCACTCTTTATTAACTAAAATTTTATAATCGGTAACAGAATTAAAACCAATTAATTTTATAAAATTTAATTATCTTAGTAAAAAGAAAAAAGAAAATAAAGAAAGACTTTTAATGGAAAAGTATATTAATTGATCCTTAGGTTACATAATAGCATGTACGTTGCCTTTTAATCAAATCTATAAAATTTATGTACTAAACTTTAAATACACATTTCAATAAATATTATGATTAGATATAAATTATTTTAATATCCACAATTATCATACTATTTAATACAGTATAAAATTCTTAATATATTTAAAAATGATACTTAACAATTGCACATCAAATGCATGTAGTTTAATAACAGTTATATGATTAATAAATTTTTTGCTAATTGATATGGGATACAAGCACAATGCAAAAAGTCCCTTGTTGAAATATCGTTTGCCTTTTTCACCCTAAAAAAATAAATTCCAAGTTAGATAAATTTGTAATTTTGTTATTTTTCTAATTTTCAGGGCTTTGAAATCAAGTAAGATTTTATTTACTAAATTTTCCTTATTAATAGGTAGAAAATCCTCATATTTAGTACTATAAAATTGTTAAACTTTTTAACATATATGAATTTCCTTGTTTGAAGTCGTTGATATTAAAGCTACCTTAAAGTATAAGATTTTCTATTTATTACAAACTTTAGAAATTATGCGTTAGCCAAGTTTTCTAGCAGTCAAAAGCACAATGCTTACGGAAGCACAATGATACAAAAATGACATAGTAATGATTCTTTTAACTATTTGAAAGTACAATTTTTATTGAATAAAGTTATAATTATAGTCAATATTTAAAAATTGGATAAGCTAATATTAAGAATTTGAATTAACAAAAAGTAAGATTCTTTTTTAATATTGCGAACAAATAATTAAAGTCTTTAAATACACTAATTAGCAAAAAAAAAATTCAATTTTAATTATTTTTCAAATCATCGTATAAGTAATATTTTTTTCAAGTTGATAAAACTCTTAAGGTACATAAATAAATTTTGGTAAGAAGAGAATTAACGGTGAAAATAATTAACAAATTAACTATAATATAAAATTAAGAGTCTAATTGATAATAATGTCAATTTGAACCAATAAGAACGAAATAGTAGAAGACAAAATGTATTATAAATGAGTTAATTACCATTTGATTTTTTTCCTTTCTTGCATTCGGTCCAACATGTGACAATGTTTAGCTATATTGTTTAATATATTAAGTTATGGTTGTAAAATACTAATCAATCTATTATTCTTTAAACTTTACACTGTCACTATCAATTTTTAGGAGGTATGGTGCCAGTTTTTTCATCCTAAATTTTTAGAAGACCAAAATATTTAATTTTTAATTTAAATCTAATGTAAGTCCTCTTTAAAAAAGAAATAAGGAATCTGAAAACTTTTGTAGTATATCGATATCTTTATTTACTAAGCTAGCTAAACAAGAATAATATTTATTATTTTTATTTTTTAATTTTTATTTTATAATTTTTTATAACTCAAATAAACTATCTAATAATATTTACGTAATTTTTAAAAAAATACGTATTTATTGCTACGGGTACAGGCGCAGTGTACCTTAAAACTAGTTCCTTAAATATATTCATAGACAGTTTGGTCCTTTTAAGTTATACACTGCCAAATTATATATGGTTCTTAAAGTAATTTCGTTATTTTTGTATTTTCTATGGATAAACTACAGTAAAGAAACATATTTTGAGAAAACTCTTTTTCTTAAATTGAATTTCAAATATTGAAATTGAAATTAAAACCAGCATTTCCAAGAGATTTCCGTCATGCGATTCTTTTAAATCATCTGATTTTCACTAAATTATGCACAAATTTAGATGAACAAATTGAACTATATAACATAAACTTTTCTCAATATCGACATAGTCGAACCATTTTGGATCTCTTTATCCCACTAGAACTAAGAGAAATAAATAAAATACAAAAAGACTCAGGTAAAATGGATATCTGAGTGAAATGTATATAAGTCTGCACTTTTTATCTCTGTCTAATATTTAACAAACTCTGGCGGTTAAATTTAATTAAAATAGAGAGAAATTATATATATATATATATATATAAAGAGGAAAGGAGCAAAATGATTTGACACCTCTCTTTGGCCAAGGATCTTATGGCTTCCCTCCTTTTCTTGTAAAAAGGAAATGTTTACAAACGTTTGTGTTTCAAAAACGGCGGTTACTATTCCACCTTTCATAAATTTAATGCTTACCAACGATTGTGTTACAAAAATGGTCGTTACTTAGCTTCGACACTTTCATATTCGGTATCTACGACAAATAACAATAAATGCTAAAGATTCACACCCTATACTTATAAGGTCCTTCAACGTTTTTCAATATCAATTCTGTTAATTTGATTAATAGTATTCTCGAAAAGAGAGTGAAACCTTTTATAATGTCCAGTAAGTTTTTTTAATTAACTTTTTAAGTTATGCCATACATCTTCATACTAAAAAGAAAGAACAAAAAGGCGGAGAAAAGAATATTGTTGATTGTAGTAATACTATTATTTTCTTTGCAGGTGGGACGAATTGGCTGATTGATTCTTATTTTTATTTTTTTCTCTACTACAATTTTGAGCTCCCTTTGTTTTTAATTTCATGCCGTATATGACTATTTTATGAAGTCAATAATATATAATTTTTTTTAGAACTAAGTTGTATTGTATTTAATTTTTCAAGCCAATATTTCTTGAGAAATTATTCAAGAAATGAGCAATTTTTTTTTTAGATTTTATGAGATTTTTTCATACTTTAATGATTTAGAGGATGGAAAGAAGCAACTTTAGAATTTAGAGTGGAGGAATAGTAAGAAGGTGATAAAAAGTGAGAGAAGAAGAAAGAAATAGTTAATAAATATTTTTTTATTCACCAAAATAGTGTAATATGAATGGGCAGGCAAGGAAGGAAAAAAAAAAAGAAAAAAAAAAGAAAAAAGGTAAAAGCAACTAAAAAATAAAAATAAAAAATAATAGAAAAGATTCATGCAATTTATTTGCGTTGATTTAGGGCTGACAGATTTCTTTTCCTTATTTTGTTGAAGGAGACGTTGATATGTTTTCTTTAAGATTCTAAATAAAGAGAAAGTATAGAATATAACTTTTGAAAGGTGAAGAGTAGAAGATACTTATTATATAAATTGAACAAAGAAACAATTATGGTAATGAAATTTATCTCTTTCTTTCATATTTACTTCAGCAAAAATAGAAAATATTGTTTCTGTTATAAATAGAATTCTATTTAAGGTGAATGTCTATATTTAGAGAGATTTTAGGGTTTATTACTTGGTGGCTAAGTCACCCTCTCCCTATAAATAAAGGGTTCTATTCCATTATAATTAATCCCAAATCAATAAGAATTCTCTCTCCCTACTTTTCTCTGCAATACTTTTCTTCTTCTTTTATTGTTTTATAACATGTTATCAGTACGAGACTCTAACTGTAACAACCCGACTGGTCGTTTTGCGTTTTAGAATACCGTTTCCTTAAATAAAACTTTTCACACTTGCTTTAACTAATTTATGACTTGCGGGGGCGGGTGGTTCAGAAGTTGGAAGAGTTTTGAGTAAGAATATGTCCATTTGCTTCTTTAAGTTTCTCTAAAAAGGCCAAGTTTGACTTTGGTCAACTTTCTTGGAAAATGGACCCGGATTTGTAATTTGACTATTCTGGAGGATCCGTGGAAAAATATGGGACCTGGGCGTATGCCCGGAATTGAATTTCGAGGTCCCTAGCCCGAGTAATTAATTTTTATGTGAAATTGTTAAATTAAAGTTTCAGAGATTTAAATAAACTAAGAAATCATTATTTTCCTAGGTATCGGGCTCGGATTTCAATTCTGAAACTTGGTACAAATCCGAAATATCAGTTAAGACTTACCCGTAAAATTTGGTGTCAATCCGAGTAGTTTAAGGGCATTTTGACTCGTTAGAGGAAAGTTAAGAACTTGGAGTTCAATAGATTGATTCATTTGGTTTTAGGACGTGATTCCTAGATTTAATGTTGTTTTGATTAATCCGAGGGTTCGAATAGGTCCGCCTCGTAATTTTAGACTTGTCGGTATGTTCGGGCAGGGCACGGGAGCCCCGAGCGTCAAACTAGCGAGGCTCGAGTGAAGTTAAAAGCTGAAGAAAGGACTGAAGTTGTTGTTTCTGTCATAACCACATCTGTGGTTCTTGGACCGCAGAAGCGGTACCGCAGAGGCGGCCTATTCATCGCAAAACCGGAAGGGGCCAGGCCCAGGGGAAACAGCAAAAGCGGCCCAGCGACTGCATAAGCGGTCCCGCTTAAGCGGACCCCAGACCGTAGAAGTGGTCCACCATCCCAGGCCCAGTACCGCAGAAGCGGTTGTGCTTCCGCAGAAGCGAGAACCTGACCGCAGAAGTGGTCCATGCTTCCTTGTTCATTTCCGCAAAAGCGGCCCCTTTCCTTAGAAGCGGACCCCGCAGAAGCGGGAATTCTACCGCAAAAGCGAAAATAGCTGGGCAGAAGGGTTAATTTAATTCGAACCCAAAGCCATTTTTTTTAATCATATCTCATTCCACACTTGGGCGATTTTGGTGCTTCCAAAGAGAGGGTTTCCACATATTATTGCAAGTTTGTGCTCGTTCGGCTTCGAATTGAGGGTTTGGGCTTGTTCTTGTTATTGGAAGAGAGCTTCGGAGCGAGGTGAGTCTCTTTTCTAATCTTATAAGAGGGAATTGTCCCCTTAGATTAGTTAATTGGTTATGTGCTCCTATGTGTGGGGGATACGTACGCACGAGGTGACGAAAGTCCGTGCGTAGCTACTATTATACTATTGTCCGGGTAGTCTAGGACCCAAAAGCATGCTATACTTGGAATATCTATAATCCTGCGGACATTTGAATTTCTTAAACTAAAGTGAAATAGTGAATAAATCGTTAAAGGGATTTAAACTTCATTTTCTTAAGTTGTTAGAAGAGGATTGGCCTTTACATTGAATAACTACTCCTCAATAAATTCTTAATCTGCTATTTGATCATATATTTTATGTGTACCTGTGTTGCATGTATGATTTGCGAGTAGGGTGGTTGTTTATTTAAATTTACCGCGTCGCACGTATGATTCGCGAGCGGGATAATAGATGCATCTATGGTTCGAGCCGTTCGACCCTCGGCAGTGCACATTTACTTTTCTGTTGGATCGGGCCATACGTTACTCGGTGGTTATTTGCGCATGAGTTATCTAACTGTCTGTCTGTGGGTTATGCCTCAGGATTGCCTAAATATGTACGTATGAATGAACACTCTATATGAAAGGTTAAAGGAAGGATTATATTTCATACTTGGAAATTTTATAACTTGAGTTATACCTGCTTATCATAAATTATTCTCATTATTACTTGACCTTAATAAGTATCAAGTCGACCTCTCGTCTCTACTTCTTCGAGATTAGACGGGATACTTATTGGGTACATGTTGTTTATGTACTCATGCTACGCGTCTGTACTTAAATGTACAGGATTTGAGGCAGGTGGATCTGGATATCATTCTGGTGCGCATCAGTGAGCACGCTTCGGATTTCTACGGTGAGATGCTCCTCTTTCATGCCGACTCGCAGCCGAAGAAGTCCTTCCTTATACTTTTGTTTCTGTCTATCCTGATTCAGACAGTAGGATAGTATATTATTCTTTTGTGTATATTCTACTAGTCGCCCGTAGCTTGTGACACCAGGTTCTATCACACACAGTAGTATACATTTATTTTTGGATTGTATTGCTATTTTTATACATTATGATCTTTACTGGACTTACTTTTAATTCGAAAATATTTTATAATTGTCTTTGGCTAAGGTAAAATGAGAATTTAATCACCATTCCGCATTGGCTGACCTGACAATGGTGTCGGGCGCTATCATGACCTATTGTGGAAAATGAGTCGTGATACTAACCAATTGAGTAGAAGCTTTGGGATTGAGCACCGTGATTGTCAATTGTTCCATGAACTTCTTTCATGATTAAATTTTAGATTTAAGGTAAATATTTTACTTTTTTTTTCTCTTTTAAATTCTTAAAATTCTATAATTTAATTTTATATACAAGCAAAGACCCAAAGTTTGATTATAACTCTAATGGAGTTTGTAAGAAATTACGCCCATTTGAAGTGGTAAAATTTCTAAGTCTTGCCATGATCAAATTCATGTATGATTGTGGGCAAACTATTGAAAATCCGTCCCATTGAATTTGCTCCATTCTCGTTCCTTTAAGAGAATGTGATAGCAGTATGTGATAAGCTTGAAAGAAGATAAAATTATTACCGTGAAGGTATCAATGGATGTGGACGTGTCAATAGACGAAATTATATTCGTCATCATTTGTGGTAATGAGAACAATAAGGATTCTCAAAATAATCTTTCACTTTGTGAAAAATATTGTCATTGATTTAACATGAGATTTTGTAAAGCACATATAGATGATTATGGTCCATTCATGATGTGAATGTGATAATATCTTATTTATGAATGCATATTCATTCTTCAAAGAATATGAACGTGCTAGTGGTAGTGAACATACCACACTCACCTCTAAAAGGAGGTTTGAGATGATATAAGAAAATAATATCATTATTATGACATGAATGGTCATTGGTCATGTAACTATTGTATGCCAAAATATTTTGGTAATGTGATTATTAAATAATAACATTAATGCAAGAAACATATCTTGTATATAATTTTGACCATAACCATAATAGTATAACTTTCTCTTTAAAAGAGATATTCACCACGTGGATGTTGATGAATCTGTGGTAGTATAAAATTATTTGAGAGCTCTAGAAGAGCCAATTATTATTATTTTGGAGAAACACAATTGATTACCAATAAGGTATTGTGTTGTAGTAAGTCTCAAAGAAACTTATTCAGTTTCCAAAGCATACGCGAAAGTGCTTGATTATATTGAGACTATAAATAAAGGAAAGATTTAATATCTTCTATTACTACAACTTGTAGTTGGGTAATATATATGTGAAAAGCTACCCGCTTTATTCTCCAGTTTGTACTACACAAATAAAAGAATACAATACTAAATTGAATGTTTATTGATATAAAAACTCATATTATAATAAACTTGGAGTTTATTGATACTTGCACACGTCATGGTGTAAACCTGAAATTTATCAATATTGATAATTCATTCAGTTGGCATAATTGGTTTAGCCATATCAATTTAAGTATGATGTACAAAAATAATAGAGAATTCACATGGGTAAATGTTAAAGAACTAGAAAGTTCTTTACGAATTCTCTTACACTGCTTGTTCTTATTAATTAATAGACCTACTAAAATTAGGATTGAATCACATGAATGCTGAAAATATCAAAGGTGAATATAGGCCCATTCACCTGCCATGTATGCCATATAAGATGCATTTATGAGATGGTTATATGTGCGATTATTATTAACCCGCAACCCGGCCAGTGTTTGCGAGGTAACTTGCTTCGTAATTTAATTTCGAGCATAATTTCCAGATTTTCTATTCAAGAAGTTCATCTTGATAAGTTGATTTACATCACAGTTGGTTTAGCAAAATAATTTATTAAGTGCATCCACTTAATAACTAAACTATTTCTTATGAAAACAAAGTTATATATATCAATTTGATATATGTTATATACGAAAGTATATTGCATTCTCCCTTCACAAGTGGTTCAGGTTCAGGAACCAAATAATTTCATCTTATTATTATTGATGTGTGGTGTATATTTTCATTAACACCATAATGCACAAAGATGGATTTCCAAAGTTGAGGAAGCAAGTTAGTTTTTCTAACATGAGGAGGAGACAAGATACAACAGTTGAGAAAAAAGTTACATGGAATGAATTATTATTTATACATATAGATCCTCGAATAGGATAATATGATCTCTTCAAAGGCTCCCAAGCTCGCTCAAAAATGGTGGAAAAATGAACCCAAGTCGCGGATGAAATATCATTTTAAAACCCTTCTGTGAACAGTCATTTTCGCATCTGCGGTGTCCAACCCGCTTCTGCGGTTTTCTATCCGCTTATGCGGTTTTCACTAACTTGCCCAGGACCGCTTCTGCGGTCCAATTCCGCTTCTGCGGTGATCGCATTTGCGACCTCCCTACCGCATCTGCGGTCCCTTTTCCGCAGATGCAGAAATACCAGATATAAGAACCATCAACAATCACACAAGCCCAAAATTCACCCCGTTGGCCATCCGAAACCACTCCGAGTCCCCCGGGACCTCAACCAAAAACACAGATATGTCTTAATACATTATCCAAACTTGTTCCAATCATCAAAACACATCAAACAACACTAAATCATCAATTCTCATCGGATTCAAGCCTAAGTTCTTTAAAAACTTTCGAAACACGCATTCGATCAAAACCTCGACGAAACGACTTCCGATTGACCTGAAACTTTGCACACATATCCAAAATCACCTAACGAAGCTACAACAACTCTCTAAATTCTATTCCGACTCTCAGATCAAAATCTCACCTATCAACCGGATATCGCCAAAATGCTAACTTCACCAATTAAGGCCTAATTCTACACCGAACCTCCAAAATTACTTCCGATTGCGCTCCTAAGCCTCAAATCATCCCCCGAAGCTAACCGAATCGTCGGAAATCACATCCGATCCCTCTAACTCACAAGTCAACTTCTGGTTGACTTTTCCAAACCAACATTTCCTTAAAAAGACTAATTGCCTCATTTCCTACCAAATCCAATCCGAGTCAATTCAAACTCACCAACACATATAATAAATCATGAAGAAGCAATAAACGGGGAAAACGGGACGGAAACACATGAGACGACAGGTCGGGTCGTCACATCCTCCCCAACTTAAACCAACGCTCGTCCTCGAGCGTACCCAGAATTGTCCTAGAAGCCAACCAATAGCTGAATAACTTTACCAAGCATATACCCTAGGTGATCCCATGTCACCCTATCTCGCATAGGTCCGATAACACAACATAGCTGAAATCTCACAACCCACCTAGACCATGACCCGTAGAACCACATCGCACTTTCCAAAATTGTACGCAAGACCAGAACCTCACATCTATACTCAGGATAAGTCCGAACCAGCTGTAATAACCCATACCTGCAACCTCCAGTGCAATTCTATGATATACCACATAGCTCAAACACATGCAGCGATAACTCCCATTCACGGCAGTTGTCCACGATAACCATATACCGATAGAAACCTCTTATTAGCTAAAGTCTCATTCCAACACTTTCATATCCTACCAATGATAATGAAACACACAACAAACCGTAACCATTTCTCAGATCAACCACTCATGAAACCACTTCCCTTTTGACTAATACCACAACAGA
>MU749763.1:44578-85655 GCA_026770625.1 Nicotiana glauca | reverse complement strand
CCAGATCACTAGCAGGTTCAATAACGATCGAATCAACCTATCATTCATCAATACAATTCGGGGCCAACCAAGCCAACTCAAGCTAAACACGTATCCAATCAGCTTACCAAAAACTCATTACCAAGAAGCTTGAAGCTGCTCCTTCCATTACTATAACTCATGCCGGAGCCGTACGTTACGGTGCCCGGCACCAAATCAATACCGAAATCCACAATCTCGCCCGATGACATGCCCAGCCACAAGAAATGCATCTGAAAATGTCCCTCAATACCGGAACTAAACCAATGGTAGAAGCCTCTCCACTGACATCATCCACAAAGTCCCAATTAAGGAATGCAATCTTTCCCAGCCGTCCGCTGGTCTTGGAATACAACCACTCTGCTAGAACATAATCCGATGCAATCCGCCACGCAACCTGTGGAATTTTTCGACATAACCCATAGCATAATAGTCTAGAATAACCCAACACTGAGGCAACCAGTCCACACACCAATATCATATCCAGAATCTAATATACCAAGCAAAGAAAGATACACTTATGCTTCCAAATCCCAATAGCCGCTAACGGTACCAATACACACGATCCACAACCGCTACACAGTCTGAACCTGAGAACTCCTAGTCTCTAACTCCATATAGCACACGAATCACTGTACCTGATCCCAAATTCCGTAACGTGAATACATATTACACCTCGAGTACCCAATCATTCTTCGAAAGATATTCTAAAATTCTCCTGTGCCATCAAACACACTCAGATATTCGTAGCCGATCTAGCAAGAAAGTGCCGCAATACTACCAAAGTATCATCATTCTAATCACATTACTCTTCTTTAGAGACATATACTCTCGTCAAATAACTTCTAATTAGCAGTACCATTTCCTTGATTACCTGAGGCTACCTTTTTGCCTAAGAATTTTATGATCTTCCTTTCAGAACTGAACTGTAACTCATCTAGCCAAGACCTTTCGTCAATCCTATCTAGAAGAGGAATCATTACGTATTCCATGCTTCACTTACCCATAGAAATTATATTCATCTCCAAACCACGGTAAAACCCAACAAGAACTCTCTCCCAATTCCATCTTCACGAGCTAAACTGTCAGGACTGAATCCTCCTATCCAAACCAGGCTAAGCAATCTGTCCGAACTCAAAAGCTTTGACGCACAATACCTGTAAGGGCTCATTACCTTGAACACATACAAGGAATTAATCATATCTTACCATTCCGGTTCGGTCTACCACCAAGCTATTTCGTCTATCCAATTTCCCTTATGATTCATCATCAACTTGATATCTCTACCTCGTTGTAGTATCACAATGCCTCATTCCAGGCTTACCACACGAGACTCGAACATAGGACCACACTTTCTAAGACCCATAGGCCACTGAATACTCTCTCAACTAATCCCAGAAATACCACATTCCAGAATACCTTACCCCGAAGAGCTTTCTGCGACTCTGAATTTGTTACCATTACTTTCCCGATACTGATGCATAGAATCCCATAATTAACATAAAAATACCACAAGTCTTGACATTTTTTTTCAATGAAACACATTCTCTAACCACATACACGACCTTAAGGCACCTGATTGTTACATGTAGAATCTCGAACACATAGAAACCATTCTCGAAAGTCATTCATTCCTATTCAGACCGCAAATTGCCCGACTCAAGGAACAGAACCGCTCGTGCCTTATTAGCACTTTGACACCGCAGGATATGATCTCATTCCGATTAAAAAAAACATCTTCCTTCTCTTTACACTAAGCATTCTTTATCAACAACAACTCAAGACATCCTATTATTTCCACACATCCACGAAGTACCATATGACCTTTGTCAAAATTTTGCTTCACTCGTGCCATCCTCGGCTTAATTTCTGCAACCAGAACTGATCCGCCAGCATTTTTGAAACGGAACCAACATAGCACATGACCATGCAATCAGCTAATCAACAGCAACCTCCCCAACTTGGCTCGAAGCCATATATCAGGACACACTCAACAACTCATAACACTTTTACTCTAATGACACCACAATGCCATAGTGAGATTAAACTCAATTCATCTACAAGTTTGTGAAAACACAGTTCATCTAGTACTGAAATCTCCTGCAAATCTCGCATTCATCCCCACATCAGTTGAGTCCACACTCTTAAGCGACCCAAATTTTCGAATTATAACATGTACCTTTCAGTTACACATGGGATCTTCTAACGGGCACATAAGGATCATACCACTCAAGAACACTCCGCAGGAGATAACCCACCTGCTTCGCGTCAATTTAGTATTTCAGCATGCCTTCCACCATCATATACGTTACACAGTCATTTAGTCTTCCTGGGTCTGAACTCATACCGCCACATGTAATGCACTTCACTTCTCAACTAGGAGATACGAAAATATTCTTCACGTGTCCATAATTCGAGCTACACATCAAGCCACAATAGGAATCGAATCACTTAACAGTATATCTACTATCCTGCAGACTTCTTCGTCACTACCAAATCATATAAACACATCTCGCCGTACTAACATACTCATCATATGGATATCCAACCGGCATTTCGGCTAATAGGTACAATACCGAACATATAAGTGCAAAACACTTGCTCACTAAGTCAGCACCTCAGTGCTCAAGCCATAGGCAAAGTTTCTGCCTCAAGTCCTCCAGACTGGCCCAACATCAACTCATAGAAATCACATCTCGCCCCTCGATCGGGGAATCACAAGCCATCAAGGCACATTTGATACTGAGCGCTCACGTGCGCATACAATCGCGTGGAAGGAATTTCAAGACTTATATCTCAAGCTGAATCAAGTACGCACGATAAGAATTCCAAGAATGGGAAGTTTTCCTAAAGGTTCTGCAGCCTCTCGAGGATAAATACAGACGTCTCCGTACCGATCCGCGAGACTCTACTAAACCTGCTCATGACTCGTGAGACCTAGTAACCTAGGCTCTGATACCAACTTGTCACGACCCAATTCCCGAACCCGATCGTGATGGCGCCTCTCGTGAAGACAAGGCCATCCAACAGACTAACAATACTTCTTTTAGCAATTATTTAGCATGAATGAGTCAAACAATAGATAACATTATCATAAGTGCGGAAGAAAATGATATAACAGGGAACCATCCCCAACTCAGCCCGAAATCGGGGTGTCATAAGTCACGAGCATCTAAAGAAGCCTGAACACAACTACACGGCTAATAATATACAATAATAAATTCTGGGAATTCTAAAGACAACGTCCGGTGCCGCGAACGCTGGCGGTCACCTTGCTCAGCTGCAATAGTAGTACCTTCAATCAGCTAATAACCCGCTACCGGGTGAACAATACCTGCAACTGCACGGAGGTGCAGGGAGTAAAGTGAGTACTCCAACTTAGTGAGTAATAGAAGTAAATAATAACTGAGCGATAAGAAATCACGTATAACAGATCATCATGCTGTATAGAAGCAGTGAAAAGCCCTTAAATTGAGAAAATCAGTGAAAACTGTAAAACCTTTCAAGTATCTTGGCTCAGTTTTAAAACTTTTTTGAAGATTATCCTTTCAACAGTTGCGAAAATAATTTTCAATAACTAGTGACACTAGGCGCAGAGACACGCCCCTCGGGCAATATTCTTATTCCCGGTCAGCCACTGTTACCTGACCAACGCATCATACAGTGTCATTGTTACCACTGTCTAAGATTTATTCTCTTTAAGAGTGATAAGACAATACCAGAACAGCAAACAGACATCTCAAGAAATAACACAAACAATGAATAGTGAACAAATGCATGAATGCAATGCAATGCAAATAACGATATATTTTAGTACCCGCTGCGGCGTGCATCCCGCTCTATTTATTTATCGTCGACGGCACTCACCGGGAGTGTGTACAGACTCCGAAGGGGCTCCTACAGCCCAAGCACATTATCAGTCATATCGTGGCATCAAACAGGCTCTCGGCCTCAATATCAATATATCATCGCTGCGGCGTGCAGCCCGATCCATATCATAGGAAAATATATCCTCACTATTGGGTACTCAACCCATCTCAGTCAAATAAATGCGCAGCCACTCGGGTATTACGTACTGTAGGGATCTCAGCCCTCATATTCATTTTTATTTATGATTTCATGTTCAAAATATAGTTCTTATCATATTTTTAACAGTTGAAAACATGACTGAGAGTATGATTTATGCAAACAAGTGAGGAAAAATAAATGAAGATCCCCTATTAATTCTACAGGTCGGCACAAGGCCCCAAACGTGGCAATAAGTCCAATTCACAGTAATAAAGTATGCGTCTCAATCGCCAATATAGCAGAAATATCACTCGGGATGAACCAAGTCACAAATCCCCAATAGTAAACGACCCCGCATTCATCATAAAATGCGTGTCACGCCTCAATACAGCGTTACAATGTAAAATCCGGGGTTTCAAACCCTCAGGATATCATTTACAAGCATTACTCACCTCAAACCGGCGAAATCCCTAGCTCGCGACGCCTTTGCCCCTCAAATCGGCCTCCACGCGCGTCAAACCTAACCAAAATCAGAGCGAATACATCACAATATACTAAGGGAATAATAGCCAATCGAAAATAATCGAGAAATAGCAAAAATCTCAAAACTAGCAAAACCCGAGCCCCGGGCCCGCTTCTCGAAAAATTACAAAACTTACACTATCGGGTTTCTCGTCTCGCCATGAGTGCATACATATAAGAACTCCCAAATCCGAGCTCAAATGACCTATCAAATTTCAATTCGAAATATCAAAATTCAAGCCCTAATTCATAAGTTTTAGGCTCAATTTCCATGAATTCTAGGCCAATTTCACAATATAACCATGTTTTTAGTTCGTAGAACTTACCTCCAGTTGATTCCCAGTCAAAACCCTTCAAAAGTCTCGTCAAAGGCTCCCAAGCTCGCTCAAAAATGGTGGAAAAATGAACCCAAATCGCGGATGAAATGTCATTTTAAAACCCTTCTGTGAACAGTCATTTTCTCATCTGCGGTGTCCAACCCGCTTCTGCGACTGCCGCTTCTGCGGTTTTCACTAACTCGCCCAGGACCGCTTCTGCGGTCCAATTCCGCTTCTGTGGTGACCGCATTTGCGACCTCCCTACCGCATCTGCGGAACCGCTTCTGCGGTCCCTTTTTCGCAGATGCGAAAATACTAGATATCAGAACCATCAGCAATCACACAAGTCCAAAATTCACCCCGTTGGCCATCCAAAATCACCCCGAGGCCCCCGGGACCTCAACTAAAAATACAGATATATCTTAATACATTATCCAAACTTGTTCCAATCATCAAAACACATCAAACAATACTAAAATCATCAATTCTCATCGGATTCAAGCCTAAGTTCTTTAAAAACTTCTGAAACACGCATTCGATCAAAACCCCGTCGAAACGACTTCCGATTGACCTAAAATTTTGCACATATGTCCAAATCACCTAACGAAGCTACAACAACTCTCGAAATTTCATTCTGACCCCCCGAATCAAAATTTCACCTATCAACCGGATATCGCCAAAATGCTAACTTCACCAATTAAGGCCTAATTCTACACCGAACCTCCAAAATTACTTCCGATTGCGCTCCTAGACCTCAAATCATCCCCGAAGCTAACCGAATCATCGGAAATCACATCCGAGCCTTCTAACTCACAAGTCAACTTCCGGTTGACTTTTCCAAACCAATCTTTTCTTAAAGAAACTAATTGCCCCATTTCCTACCAAATTTAATCCGAGTCAACTCAAACTCACCCAACACATATAATAAATCATGAAGAAGTAATAAACAGGGAAAACGGGACGGAAACACATGAAACGACGGGTCGGATCGTCACACACACACTAAAAATAGATTTAAAAAATATCAAAACTTACACCTAATAAGTTGCACCAAACTACATTACTATCTTACACTCTTTTCCCAAGTGGGGCTTCTTATATCTAAACACTGTAGGCCACACGAATAGTCGAACAAATGGGAGGTTGTCAACGAAGGGGTCAAATGTTGCACAAGACCCCTTCAACTTCGTCCCGCATGTTAGCTTGCTTGTACTATTACTTGCATGTCCGACTTGCTTTCTAGCAAGCGCTACCCTAACCTAGATGGTTTCGAAAATGTGAAGCAGTGCGGCAACACTTCTCCTTCAGAAGTAAGAAAGAGGACTCCAGCTCCATCTTGATGAGCAGCACTATCAAAGTAGATCTTCCATATTGGAAGAATTTCGATCACAAGCACATTTTCATCAAGTCGTCAAACAATTCCCATTTGGCATGTATTGAGTCAAAGATTACTAGATCAAACTAGCCGAAACTAAAAAAAAATAACACCTCCAAATGTTAGTTCAAGTTCAATCTTTTTTTCCCTCGTAATTCTTGTTAAATTTAATAACTAAAGTTTATTAAATATTTTACGGAGATCAAAAGTGTTAATTTTGTACAAACTTAATTGATAAAAAATGCTCAAAATATATGTAAAATGTCATTTTGAACCAATCGCTAACTATAATAGATTAGTTTTGTCATTTTTAAGATAATTTTTAAAGATTTATTTTGTTTGTTGATGACATATTTTCCCTAGTATTTTGGTTAAAGAAAACGCAACATAGATAATGAAATAACAACAACAATAACAACAAAAATAACAATAACAATAACGACCCAGTAAAATCTTACTAATGGGGTTTGGGGAGGATAGTGTGTATGCAGACTTTACCCCTATCCCGAGAGAGACTATTTTTGAAAGACCCTCAACTCAAGAAAATAAAAAAAGACAATATCAGTACCACCACAAAAATCATAAGAAAAATAATAACAACATAAAAACTAGAAAATACATACAATGCAAAGCAAAAACGATAGCCAATAAATAAATCCAACACTATAGAAAACAAAAGAGTAATAAAACACAATAGTACCACTAAAATTTCAGCAATAAAGTAGGAATTGGGTTGAGTTCAGCGAATAGATAAACATAATTGAGAAAAAAGGATACAAAAAGGGAAAGAAAGGGTGTGAAGGATTAGAGGTAATGGTGGTAATTGATTGTATAGGATTTCCACTTGTAAAATGGCATTTGTAGATATTACTCATGCTTTTTACTCCTTTTTGTCTCTCATGTGTGCTTCTAGAAAAAGTGGCCAAAAAAGTGTATGCATTTCTTTGCCATGCCATCGCTCAAGGGTAATAGATTCACTTCATACAAAATCAAAGATAAAGGAGTGTGTGAGAATATACATAGTATAACTAATGCATTGGTTGGTTGGTGATGTATTAAATAATATAAACATTATATTATACGGATTTTAGGTATTATTTATAAATGGTAAAATGTGAAACATGACTAAGTATATAAACACTGAAGAATAAGCTATTATAAAACTGTAGAGAAATAAAATTCTATTAAATTTAAACCCACAAGTAATTTGAATTTCATCATATATTAAATATATATTTGTCAAAATGATACTATGGGATAGTCTAATAGGGTCGATTATTTAAATTTAAAATAAATTGATTTAAACAAAAGTCCCATGTATTATTGGGCTAGCCCGTCAATTGGTCTTCTGCCAAATGGGTCGGCCCATAAGCCTCAAGCCCAATAATTCATTAAGGTTTTCTTGGAGATTACTCCACCCCACACCTATATAAAGGAGTCGTAGGAGAAGACTAAAACAAGCAAGTAAGGAGTAGGAAAGACAAAAGAAGCTCTGAAGAATAGCATCAAGGTTTCCATCCATATCTGCAATCGTCATCTATGGTAAAATTCCAAAAAAAAATCATAGGTTGAGGGCTTCAAATCTTCCGTTCGTGATAACCCAACACCAAATCTTAGTTCATGACGACCTTCAAATTGTTCGTGACGTACTACAAATTTAAAATTCGTCAAGTTCAAGATCAAGCTCTCAAGCTCTTGAACCATTATCTGTGAGGAGAAGAATTAGAGGACTACATCTCTTTAAATTCAGAGATATTTTAGATACTGTAACCCCATCACTTGAAATCGAATATAATATTTGTCGCTATATTTCTTGTCTTGATTATCACTTTTCAGGAGCGAAATTTAGTTGTTACAAATTTTGGCACGCCCAGTGAGACCATCTCTACCTCTCATCTCTTCTCAACATTCAAGATCACTAAGATGACTTCAAAGAAGATCGACTCAAAAGTTGATGACTCCAAGTTTCTTCTGACGTTGAAAGTAACCTGAACGCTACTATGGGGAGTCTTGGGCCAATCACCCGAAGCAAGGCGAGCGTCTTGGGAGAGCAAGCACTCCAAGTGTCGTCTGCACCAATGTATGATTTGATACCTTCATTATCCAAAGAAGAAAGGTCCTCTTCTAGAAAATCAGAGAGAGGAGAAAATATTGCAGAAGTTGTGGTGAAAGCTCTTGCTCAACTTACTTTATACAATACCAAGAGTCAGCTTACCCAACCTGATGATGAATTTTTAAGTGTTGGCTATACGCCAATATCGTCACATAATCATGGAGACAATGATGACTAACACTTCGAGAATTGAAGAGCAACTCACAAACCTGACAAAGGCGATTGATGGCTTAACAAAGTATGCTCAAGATCAATATGTTCGTACAACAAAATTGATAGGCATAGTTGAAAGCATGATGGATGGAGAATCATGTCATCCACCTAGAAAGCTCCCTGAAGTCCACGAGAAGGCTGATCCTCCAACCAAACAAGTGCCATCCGCCAAAGAACTTCATGTCTCCTCTGAAGGATCAATTCCCATCGAACAATTGGAGGAATTCATTATGAGAACTATTAAAGATAAGAATAAGGTCGCTTCCAAGTCTTTTCTCACGTACGCAAAGCCGTATAATGCAAGAATTGATAGCTTAAAGATTCAAGCTAGCTATCAACCTCCCAAATTTTAGTAGTTTGATAGCAAGGGAAATCCAAAGCAACATGTCACACACTTTGTTGAGACATGCAACAATGCAGGGCTTACGGAGATTACATTGTCAAGCAGTCCGTCCGCTCACTAAAGGGGAATGCGTTTGATTGGCACACCGACCTCGAGGCTGGATCCATTGATAGTTGGGACCAATTGGAGCAAGAGTTTCTCAATATCTTTTATAGCACGAGGCGTACTGTGAGCATGGTGGAACTCACGAACACTCACCAATGAAAAGATGAACTGGTTATTGACTTTAGCAACTAATGGAGGAATATAATCCTTAACCGCAAAGATAGGCTAATCGAAGCTTCTGGCATAGAGATGTGCATCTAAGGAATTCATTGGGGACTTCGTTACATCTTGCAAGGAATTAAGCCCAGGACATTTGAAGAACTTGCCACTCATGCTCATAATATAGAGTTGAGCATGGCTTCTGTGGGAAATGAAGAGCTGCCCATCTAAGAACCTAGCAAGGGAAGAGATAATTAATAAGTCAAGAAATGGAGAAAGTTCGTACACAAGAATGAAAAACAAAGAATCCATGAACGTCAATGCCTATTCTTTGAAGTTTACTGCCAAGGTGAGAAAGAAACAGAGTATGAAAACAATTTCCTCTCAAGACAATGCAAATAAGACGTTGACTCTCAAAGAGATGCAAGAAAAGGTATACCCATTTATAGACTCCGATGTGCCTGCAATATTTGAAGAACTCCTCGAGCTAAATCTTATTGAGCTGCTGATGGGTTTTCAATGTCTTTGTATTATGTTTTGATGATCTAACAAATTTACTATCAAGAATCAGATAAGGAACCTCAGACACTTGGTACACATTACAAATGAATGGATTCCAGCTAGGACTCCAACTAATATGAACTGGTGCAAGTGTAGAAAATAGAGAAACAAGTCAGGGACCTGATCCCTTGTGTTTCCCTGAGAGTAGTACAAAAGTCAACTGTGCACAGCTGAAAAGTGACTGCCACATAAACAGAGCACACAATGCAGGAATTCTACAGTCACTTGCCCTTTGACCTATCAAGTGCTTACATCATTCAAGTGATGTCATCAAGGGTGTATTAACAAGAGCATTATAACAAAACATCACTTGAACACTTGAGAATTCACTTCAAGCATTCAAGTCTTCTTCATATAGTGAACTTAATTCTCAAGATCTTGAAGAACAAAGTTAAATGCTACTACGGCCAGTTCCTAAATTGAGTATTCTGTTGTCCTTAGTTGTGTTGTAACTTTGTGATTATTCTTATTATAATTCCTAAATTTCTTAACTATAAGCGTTTCTTAGGAACCCCTTTGAAAATCATAAACTTTCTGAGTTTGTGTTGTGACTATAGTTAGTCATAAGTTAAAGTCTTTATAACTAGTGAGTGACAAAGTGGCTTGTGATAAGTGTATCACAAGTTAGTTGAGTTGAAGTCTTTGTAATAGAGTCATTACAAAGTGACTTGTAATAGAGTGTTTACAAGTTAGTAAAGTTAAAATCTTACAAGTGTAGGTCGTGGTTTTTGTCCCCTTGAGTGAGATTTTTCCGCGTAAAATCTCGTGTCTCATTTACTTACTATTTCATTAGTATTCTCAGTGGAAAGTCATAGAGGACCAGGTACTCTATATTTTGGTAGACTCATATAAATTAACAATTACTATCAGAGCGGGTTCCTTCTATCAGGCTAACAACACCTAGGAAGGATCCATATGGCTGCTCCACTAAATTTTGAAGAAGGTCAATCTACGTACATACCACCTAGGTTCAGTAGGCAATACTATGAGTGGTGGAAGACAAGAATGCATGATTTTATCATGGCTAAAGATTTTGAGTTATGGGATGTCATATGTGACGGTCCTTACATCCCAACAAAGGCTCTTGCAGAACTTCCATTCTCAATGCAAAAACCAAAAAAGAATACATCGATGCAGACATGAAAGCCGTGGAGAAAAAATTTCGTGCCAAAAAGATTTTGTTATGTGGAATAGGACCTGATGAATACAATAGAATTTCTGCTTGTGAAACTGCAAAGGAGATATGGGAAGCTCTACAAACAGCAAATGAGGGAACCACTCAAGTAAAGCAATCTAAGATTGATATGCTCACTACCGAGTATGAACTCTTTAGCATAAAGGACGATGAATCTATTCAAGATATGCACACAAGATTCACCTCGATCATAAATTAGTTACACTCACTTGGTGAAACTATTCCTCGTAACAAGCTAGTGAGGAGGATTCTTAGTATCCTACCCAGTTCTTGGGAAAGCAAGGTAAATGCTATTATTGAAGCAAATGACATGCAAGAGCTGACCATAGACGAGCTGGTTGGAAATCTGAAGACCTATGAGATGAAGAGGAAGATAGATAGTGAAAGAAGAGAACCAAAGAAAGAAAAGAATGGTACTCAAAGCTGACAACAATGACTCGAGTGAGGAGGACAGTGACATGGCTTACTTAACCAAAAGAATTCAGAAGATGGTCAGAAGGAATGGAGGAATACTGAAAAGGGGTAACTCCAGCAAACCAAAGAACTATGATCTCTGCCATAAGTATGCAAAGACTGGACACTTCATCAAAGACTATCCTCTACTGAAGCAAGAGTACTCCAAGTACAACCCTGAGAAAACAGTCAAGAGGAACCCGATTCCTGATAAGGACTTCAAAAGGAAAAGATCTACTGACAATGTGGTGAAACAGACTCTTGCAGCATGGGGACACTCCTCTAGTGAGTCTGAAGATGAAGTTGATGCAGGTGAAAGCTAAATGATGGCAGTTGAAAGTGAGGAAAATGAATATGATTCAATATTTGCTTTGATAGCCCAATCAGATGATGATGAAGATGATGGCAAACGTGAGGTAAATTTTAGGGATGTTCAGAAAAATATGAAATCCTACTCTCCTAAGAAACTCATGTCTTTAGCTAGTGTATTGATTGATGCCTTTCATATTCTTGTGGAGGATAATGATGCCTTGACCTTAGAGCTAGGGGAAGCTGAATAAACTAGAGATGATATGGTAGTATGTGTAGTTGATCTAAAGGAAACCATTTGTGAGCTGGAGAAAGAAAAATTTGTTTTAACCAAAAAAATTGCTAACATAGAACATGAAAGATATGACTTAGTGGTTGTAGTTGTTGACCATAAGAAAACCATTAAAAACTTCAGAAAAGAAAGAGAGGCCTTAAAGAAGAGAGTGACTGAGATTGAGGAAGAACGAGATGATCTCTTGGTAGTAATTGCAGACCTAAGGGAAACAATGGAGGGACCAAGGACTGAGTCAAAACCTAGAAATTATGTACAAGGAAAAGAGGTAGCCAGTGAGGAATACATTAGGCTTGAAAACGAGTTGAAGAATGTGAGAATTAGTCTTTGTATTGAATCTGAGAAAAATAAGCATCTCCAGACTGAACAGGAAAGAGTGAAAAATGATCTTGAAAAGTCCCTAAAGTGGATCTAGTCCTCAGTAGCCATCACTTCCATGTACGCTAATATTGGTGGAAATAGGCAGGGAATAGGGTTCCAAAGGGAGAAAATCCCTTACAACCCCCATAGCAAGTATGTTACTATACCAGATAACTGGCTGTGTACCCACTGTGGAAACAATGGGAATTTCAAGGAAAATTACCAAGCCAGGGTCCAGTCCATTCAGAAAAACAAAGTGTTTGCTGAAAATGTAACTACTAAAAATGGACCAGGTTCCACCCATAAAAAATGCATATTACCTGCATGGACTAAGAGAGCCCTTATTCATCCTCTTGTCTACTATAAGGGACCCAAACTTACTTGAGTTTCTAAAACTAACTCTTGATCTCCTTGAGTAGGGAACAGTGAAAGAAAGCAGTCTACAATGGTTCATGGATAGTAGATGTTCAAAACACATGACTAGGAACACCATGGACTTTCTTTCACTAAAAGCCCTGCAAGGAGTGAGTGTATACATTGGCAATGGGAAAAAGGGGTACATTCTTGGAGTTGGAAATCACTCTATTGAGAATGTGTACTATGTCAATGGTCTTAAGCACAGTCTCTTGAGTGTCTCTCAAATCTGTGATAAAGGAAACAAGGTGAAGTTCTTGTCCAAGATATGTACAGTTACTAATGTGGTAACTGGTAAAGTGGTACTTGTGGCCAAGACATACAAGAACATCTATGTTGCTGATTTCGAGTCCATACAAAGTGGTGATCTGAGTTGTCTGAAAGCTGTTGATGATGATGTTGAACTCTGGCACAAAAGATTAGGGCACACAAGCTTCTCTCTTCTAAACAAACTAATTCAGAAGGACCTAGTCCATGGTCTGCCCATGTCAAATTTCAAAGTACAGAAAGTATATGATGCCTATGCTAGATGAAAGCATGTAAAGTCCTCTTTTAAGTCTAGAAAAGGTGTAATCACCTCAAATCCACTCGATCTTCTGCATATGGATTTATGTGGCCCTATGAGAGTGCAAAGTAGGGGAGGAAAAATATACATTTTTGTAATAGTGGATGACTACTCCAGATTCACATGGACTCTATTTCTTAGAACCAAAGATGAAACCTTTGAAGTGTTTATGGCTTTTGTGAAGAAAATCCAAGTGAAGATAGAGTCTAGAGTCATATGTATTAGAACAAAATTTGACAATGCCAAATTTGATGAGTTTCGCAATGAAAATGGCATTACTCACAACTTCTCAGCTCCAAGAACCCCCCTCCCCAGCAAAATGGAGTAGTTTAAAGGATGAATAGAACTCTTGAAGAAATGGCAAGAACAATGTTGATCGACAGTGGGATTGCAAAGAACTTCTAGGCTGAAGTTGTTAGCACTGCTTGCTACTTGGTGAACAGGTGCATGATCAGATCTCTCCTGAACAAAACCCCCTATGAGTTGCTGAATGGAAGGAAACCCAAGTTGTCTCATCTAAGAACATTTGGGTGCAAATGCTATATTCTCAATAATGGAAAGGATCAGCTTGTCAAATTTGATGCCAAAAGTGATGAAGAAATCTTTTTGGGGTATTCTTCTCAAAGCAAAGCATACAAGATATACAACAAGCGGACTCAATGTGTCGAGGAAAGTTTTCATGATATCTTTGATGAGTCCTATCCCTCTTGTGAGAAAAATGCTAAAGATGATCAAGATGGAGAGCCCTTACTGGTTCCTGCTGAAGTCATTGACAAGACAAATGGAAAGGCAGATATGATGAGCCAAGTGAAGGAGCCGAGTGGAGACAATGTTGCCTCTTCTTCAATGGAACCAGATACATCAATTACCACCACTGAAGCCGAAGAAAGAGTAGTTGATTCAATATAGGGTACTCCAACAGTAATTGAGAGAAGAATACAAGAGAAGCAGTTAAATATACCCAGCTCCTCTACAAATGATCCTCAAATGCCCAACTAGAAACACAAAATCTCTCATCCTCTTGACAACATAATTACTCCTCTAGATTCTGGAGTACAGACCGGGTCAAAATCTAGAAATTCACTTGCCTTTTCGGCCTTTCTATCCCAAATAGAACCCAAAAATATCAAGGAAGCCTTAAAAGATGCAGATTGGATTACAACCCTGCAAGGTGAGCTAGATCAGTTTGAAAGGAACAATATCTGACACCTGGTACCTAGACCCTCAGATCGAACCATTATAGGAACCAGATGGGTATTCAGGAACAAGCTTGATTAACATGGAAACACTACAAGGAACAAGGACAGGCTTGTGGTTCAAGGTTACAATTAGGATGAAGAGATTGGTTATGATGAAACGTTTGCTCAGGTCGCTCTCATGGAAGCTATTAGAATTATAATCACTTTTGCATCTTATATGGAATTCACCTTGTTCCAAATGGATGTTAAAAGTTCATTTCTGAATGGACTTCTTAAGGAAGAAGTCGATGTGAAACAACCTCCAGGGTTTGAATGTCATGAACACCCTGAATATGTGTTTAAATTGGACAAAACATTGTATGGGTTGAGGTAGGCTCCTCGAGCTTGGTATGAAAGGCTATCAAAGTTCCTCTTAGAAAATACTTTTACAAGAGGGAAAATTGACAACACCTTGTTCCTAAAGAAACGAGGAAGGAACCTGCTCATTGTTCAGGTCTATGTTGATGATATCATTTTTGGGGCAACAACTGATTCTCTGTGTGAAGAATTTGCAGAACTCATGGGAAGTGAGTTTGAAATGAGCATGACAAGGAGCTAAATTTCTTCTTGGTTCTTCAAGTGAAGCAGTCCACAAATGGTACATTCATTTGTCATAAAAAATACATCAAGGATATCTTGATGAAGTTGATATGGAAGCATCAAAAGTGATAGACACTCCCATTGCAACAACTACTCGACTGGACATGGATGAAACCGGATCTTCTGTGAATCAAACTATGTATAGAGTCATTATTGGGTCTCTTCTCTATTTCACTGCCAGCAGACTTGATATTGTTTTTAGTGTGGGTCTATGTGCCTGGTTTCAATCAAATCTTAAGGAATATCATTTGAAGGCTGCCAAAAGAATTTGAGATACCTTAAGGGAACACAGGACCTTGTCTTGTATTACCCTTCAGGTGATAGTTTTAATCTCATTGGGTATGCTGATGCTGACTATGCAAGTTATCTTGTGGACAGAAAAAGCACTTCTGGAATGACTCACTTTCTAGGATCATGTCTCATATCTTGGGGCACAAGGAAGCAAAACTAAATGGCTCTTTCAACAGCTGAAGAAGAATATATAGCTACAACATCCTGTTGTGCTCAATTCTATGGATTAAGCAGCAACTGGAAGACTTTGGGGTAGTTACTGAGTTTGTGCCTCTTCTATGTGATAACACCAGTGCACTCAACATGGCTAAGAATCCAGTTCAACACAAAAGAACCAAGCACATTGATATGAGACATAATTTTCTAAGGGACAATATGGAGAAAGGGCTGATCTGTATGAAGTTCTGCAGCACATAAGACCAAATTGCAGATATCTTCACCAAAGCATTGAGTAGGGAACATTTTGAAAGAAACAGGTGAAACTTGGGCTATTGAAGCCCAATTGGGAACCTGATTCCTCATCAACTACTATGAAAATCACCTTCAGGTAAAACTAGCTAAAGTGTTTTCTGGCCAAGTCTAACTCACTTCAATACCATTGCAGGTAAACACGCATGATGAGTATAGAAGCTGTAGATGCATTGCATGGATAATAAAAGAGGATTGAAATTTTCAATAACGGGTCAAGAACCTAGTTCTTTTATCAAAGGTTAGTAGTTCTATGCATTCTTTAATATACGTCTTGAAAAGGCACATATATCAACTACCATGTCATCCACCTTTTTAGACCCTGTTGTAACATCCCTTCACTTCAAATCGTTCCATCTCCCTTTGAAATGCTGCATCTCTCCAAAGCACAACCGCCATTTCAGAATCTATTCATATCTCTCTCTTTATAATTATCCATTCTCATTAAAAACCTTCTCCTTTCTTCACAAACCATAGTCCTCCATTAGAACTTCTCCAACGAACTTTCTCTCCATCTCTTAAATGGCTGACACAAACTTTAAAATTCCTACTTCAGTCGTCTCTAACACTGAAGAACCCATTGAGCCCTCTGTCCTCAATGAGTCTTCTGTAACATTCCTGTTCTCATCACTGAAATCAATCTTAACCCAAATTTCTCGTTTCCATCTAGTTCTACGACGACTATCTCAAAAATCCCTAAAATTGTTGATCCCTCTTCTCTACCTTCTGAGGTTCCCGTTGATCAAGGGAAAAATGGAGAACTAGGTAAAAGTACTGAAGTCACAAAGGTTTTCGCCATTGTTGTTCAGATTATGTGGTGGCCATGGAGCCTATTTAGGAAGAAAATGTCGCAACCATCTTTGTGGTATCTGCTGTTGGCGTCTTACATGAGATAATTGCTCAGAGAAACGAGATACATGGTATGGGGAAAGAAGGAGCCATGGTGGCTGTTGAGGTCTCTGCACTAGCAGAAACTATTGGTCCTTCTTGTGAGGAATCTGGCCCCTCTCCAAAGGAAACAGATCAGGGTTCTCACTCCTAGGCCAGTTCTACTCCTGTATTTGCTATTGAGCCTTTGGACATTCAAGTTCCTGAGATGATGTCTAGTAATGAGGATGATCACGACAACATTTGTCTTGATGCTTTCATAGTCAAGCGAAGAGTGGTGTCCACCCCTGAGTCTTCTAATAAGAGACTTACTACTAGGTTGCAAGCAAATGTAGCCTATGACTCTATCCTTCAAAAGAGCAAAGAATCAGTAAGAAGAAAAAGAAGCGATTGGTGAAATACAATTTTATAGTGTGTGATAAGGCTGTTCTTGTGGTGGAGATTGAGGAGGAAAAAATAGAGGAACCTAGTTCCCTAGTGAGAAGGTCCTAGAAGAAGAAGGAATCTACTTCCGTAAAGAATATTACAACCCTCAGTTCAAAGTTTAAGGATTTTGTGAGTGAGTCCTCAGTTTCTGATGAGGATGTGTTAGTCAAGTCTAAGGAAAAAGCAAAATCAAGTGGTGTGACATCTGGCAAAAGAAAGACTAATACCGTTAATGAACCTGGTTTTTTGAAAAAGATGAAGAGTGAATCCATCTCTGTTTCAGAATGATTAAGGTACCAAAAAGTTATGTTGGGTCATACTTTTGACCCAGTAATTTCGAATATGGATGGTATGAGACAAATCCTGGCGATGGTTGAGTTTCAACACTGGGGGCATCTATTCCAAATAGTTACACCCAAAGTGTATGAGGATGAGGCTCAAAGATTTTATGAAGCCGCTTTCTTGTTGATACCGACCACATCTATGCATTGGTGAATGAGGTAGACATTGTGTTTGATGTGTGTTTACTTGGGGATATTCTTAAAGTCCCTACAGTTGGTGTGTCTAGTGTGAAAGATACGTGTGGGACTAACTTTAGGAATGTTGTAGTAAAGGATAATGCGAACCAAAAAGTGGACTAGATTCACAAGAAGGCATTACTCCCTGTTTATCAATTATTCTACGAGTAGGTAAATAAGGTTCTGCTGCCTCATGCTGAGAGGAGGTCTGTGACTTCTAAGTCTGGCCTATTTTTAATGGAGCAACTGGATGGCGTTAACCCTATCAACCTGACTACTATCATGATCGAACATATGCAAAAAGTAGCAACATTCAAGGATGGCAATCATAGTCTTCCATATGGGTTTTTGCTTACGCAAGTGTTTATGTTTTTCAAAGTGCCCGTGGAGCAAGGCAAGGTAGGAACCAAGAAGCAGACCTTCTCACAAACAACATTGGAAGAATGTGACTGCATCGAGAAGAATGGGGGGTTAGGCAGTACATCAACAATCTCACAGCTTATTAATGCTCAAAATAGTGCAACTGAGGAGATTCGAAGGTTGAAGGCTAGGAATGCTATCCTGGAAGGTCAGTAGGCCCAAGGAGCTCTGGAGTCAAATGAGGAAGTGGCTCGTTTGACAAAAGAAAATGTTAATCTCAGGGCACAAGTGGAAAACCTAAAAGCAGGATTGCTCAATGAGCAAAAGTCGTCTAATGCCCAAATATACCTATTTCTCCAAACTCTTGTTGTAGCTTCCAAGCCCTCTACTCCTAGTGTCCCCTAAGTAACCCCTTTAGTGACTAGTTTCTGGATTGTCTCTTTTAGTTTTTATGACTTGGCAGATGTTTTTGTTTCTTTTGCTATGATGTGGTTGGGATGTATCAGTACTGCTCCCGTTTTAAATAGTCCAATTCTGACTTTGCTTTTTAAGCAAAGGCATATGTTTTATATGTATAAAATCTATCCTCTTTTGTTATCTAAATGCTTGTGTTCTCTGTTTCTCTTCTCTATCATGTTGTGTGCACATATATGGCATGAGTTAGCTAGGCTAGACGTCTTTATGTTGTTTGACTACTTGTGTATTTTTAATGATGGCAAAAGGGGGAAGTATAATTGAAACAGGGATCTGATTAAGGGGGAAGCATCAAGTCAGGGGGAACTTGTGAAGTTCCTGTTACTTCATCTAGTTATTTTTGCTCTAAATACATGTTATTAATGTCGAAGTTTGTTATCATCAAAAAATGGGGAAATTGATGGGGTTTCAATGTATTTGTCTTATGTTTTGATGTTCTAACAAACCTACTATCAAGAACTAGATAGGGAACCTGATACACTTGGTACACATTACAAATGAATGGATTCCAACTAGGACTCTAGCTAATGTGAACTTTGTACAAAATAGAGAAATACGTCAAGGACCTGATCCCTTGTGTTTCCCTGAGAGCAGTACGAAAGTCAATTGTGCACTACTAGAAATTGACTGCCACAGAAACAGTGCACATAGTGCAGCAATTCTGCAGTCACTTGCCCTTTGACCTACCAATTGCTTACATCATTTAAGTGATGTCATCAAGGGTGTATTAACAAGAGCATTATAACAAAAAATCACTTGAACACTTGAGAATTCACTTCAAGCAATCAAGTTTTTTGCATACAGTGAACTTAATTCTCAAAAGCTTGAAGAACAAAGTTAAACGCTACTACGGACCAGTTCCTAAATTGAGTATTCTGTTGTCCTTAGTTGAGTTGTAACTTTGTGATTTTTCTTATTGTAATTCCTATATTTCTTAGCTAGAAGCGTTGCTTAGGAACCCCTTTGAAAAATCATAAACTTTCTGAGTTTTTGTTATGAGTAGAGTTAGACATAAGTTAAAGTCTTTGTAACTAGTGAATGACAAAGTTGCTTGTGATAAGTGTATCACACGTTAGTTGAGTTGATGTCTTTGTAATAAAGTCATTACAAAGTGGCTTGTAATAGAGTGTTTACAAGTTAGTGAAGTTGGAAGACTACAAGTGTAGGTCGCGGTTTTTGTCCTCTTGAGTGGGATTTTTCCACGTAAAACTCTCGTGTCTCATTTACTTACTATTTCAATAGTATTCTCAGTGGAAACTCATAGAGGACTAGGTACTCTATAGTTTGGTGGACTCATATAAACTAACAACTGCTAGATATGAAGTGGTCAGATAAAGCTGGAAAAAGAAATGACCCAAATTACTGCAAATACCATCGGCTTGTAGGTCACCCTCTTGAGAAATACTATGTCTTCAAGGATAAAGTTATAGAATTGGCTAGTCAAAAGAAGATTGAGCTTGAAGATAAAAAGCCGAGCACAAACCATGTTTGCATTGCCATTGTCTCATTCGATCCGATTGAGATATGCACCTGTGAAGGGAATAAAGATGAATAATTATTGGAGGATGACAAAGTCCAAGTTGATCAACACCTGATGAAGATGGTTGGTCCCCGCTGACTCATCAAAAATTACATAAATTGTGACCGCAAAAAGGATTAACAAAGCAACCTACAAGGAATAAGATGGTAAGAAGACCAAAGAAGCAACAAATGGTTAAGAACCCAAAGAAGGTGGATATAAGGACACACCATCACCAAAATCCATGCCACTTGGTGACTTTGGGAGAATTCTTACGAAGTAGGATCTATGACGATGATGACAAGGCCTTGTGTTGTAATGCTGATAAAAAAGAAGAGGAAAAGAATGAAGTCACATCAACGCTGTCTCCATTACTATCCAATAGTCTTGTTGAGTCCTCCTTCCAAGAAGCAGATGTCGGTAATGCAAAAATCACCTTCACTGAAGATGATCTCATACTTGGTGAGACACCGAACAATTGCCCTTTGTTTATGGTGGGTTATGTGCTCGAGTGGAGGATAAAAGAATCTTGATAGATGGTAGATATGTAGTTAACATTCTTCCCAGTCGCATAATGAAACAACTCGGCATCTCAACTGAAGAACTTTTTGAAAGCCGACTGATGATTCAAGGATTCAATCAATGGGGACAAAGGTCCATATGAGCTATTAAACTGGAAATCACCATGGGAGATATGCATGTGATTGATGAAAAACTTCATACAATTTGTTGCTTGGCAGGTCGTGGATACATGAGAACAAAGTTGTACCATCAACTTACTACTAATGTTTGAAATATGATAAAGATAGAGTCGAAAAGAAGATAGTTGTTGACAACAATCCATTCGCTGAAGCCGAGGCATACTTCGCTGATGCAAAGTTCTACTTGAAGAACCACATTATGAAGGGAGTAAAAACTGATGGCATCACGAAGGCCAAAGGTAATAATATCGTGTCCAAAAGGGTTGAAATAGCTTCTGGTGAAGATAAAGTTACAATAGAAGCATACCAAGTTTCAAAATTTCACAAAAAGAACTGCAGGAAAGAAAATAGCTCCTTTATTTTATTACGTCCCAAAAGTGAAGAAAGATGAAGGAGAATCTTCAAGCCTCCAAAAAGATGCACTAAGAGAATTAACCATTCCTATCAAGCAGATTGATACCATAAAGTTATCTTCAAAGCTACTGGAAAATTTTGTGGCCCCTAACATGCTTCAAAATTAGGCACTCTCCACGAAACACACAAATGATGGTTTTGATCTGAATGCTTACAGGTTGTTCGCAAAGGATGGAAAGCAAACAGGATGAAGGACAAGGAGCATGTGGTGAAACAATCACTTGAGGCTTGGGTTTTAAACAACCCCACCTGTTCGTATCTCTATTAGAATAGCAAGTAGTAACTATATCAAGATGGAAGATGAACCCGTTGATCCTAATAACATGTCTTCTGTCTTTGATCGACTTGGAGAACCAACTACAAGAACTTCTATATTTGAGAGGTTGGGGCCATTGAAAATGAAGAAGAACAAGTCCTAAAGAAATAATGAAAAAATAGGAAGACCTTTGCCATCTAGGGTCCAAAGTATCTCCAAAGAGTGTCAAAGCCTGATCCTTTCCAGAATGAGGCAACAATCAGAACTTTTGATTTAATGCGGAGAGATACTCAAAGTGAAGACTCACACAGTGGTCCACACTAGAGAGCGTGATGAAGATGAAGAAAGTTTAGGATATTTATATCATATTACTGCGAATGAGGAGCAATATACTTCATTTCTAAGGAAGGTAGACAAAAATTTGGGAGATGCCTCTTGGTGTGACCATATATTTTTTAATGATGGTGATTCCCAAGAAGACGAAGATGTCGAGGATGCTCCTCCGGAACTAGAAGAAGGAATTAAAATGATAGTTGATGCATTGAAAGAAGTCAACCTTGGCACTACAGAAGACTCTAGGCCCACCTATGTAAGTGCGCTACTAACCACAGATGAAGAAAGAACTTATGTGGAGCTATTAAAAGAATATACATATGTCTTTGCTTGGAGCTACAAAGAGATATCTGGTTTAGATCCTAAAAGTAGCAGTTCATCATCTCACGTTCAAGAAAGAAGCTCGTCCTGTTAAGTAAGCCCAAACAGGCTTCAAGCCAGAATTGATCCCATCAATTGAAGCCGAGGTCAATAAACTCATCGAAGCTTGTTTCATTCGGGAGGTTAAATATCCTACATGGATTTCAAGCATTGTTCCTGTGAAGAAGAAAAATCGTCAAATTCGAGTTTGTGTCGATTTTAGATACCTCAATAATGCATTCCCTAAGGAGAAATTTCCGCTCCCCATCCCAGAGCTTATGATTCATGCCGCCACTGGATACGAGGCAATGTCTTTCATGGATAGATCATGTAATGTATGGTACCGAAATATGAAGAGCTTACTATATTTTGCACTCTTACAGGCATTTATTGCTACAAAGTGATGCCTTTTGGCTTGAAAAATGTTGGTTCCACATATCAAAGGGCAATGCAGAATATCTTTGACGATATTCTCCACAAGGATGTGGAATGCTATGTGGATGATTTAGTGGTGAAATCAAGAAAGAGAGGAGAACACTTGCAAGACTTAAGAATGGTGTTCGAACGAATCCGGAGATATCTAGTTAGAATGAACTCACTAAAATGTGCCTGTCACACCTCCTTTTTCTCTACACCCCGGGAAGGGTATAAATAGGGGAGTTTTTCCAATTAAAGGACAATCGAAACATGATTCATTTATAAAAAGATTCAGAGTTGCAACTTGGGAAATTTATGGTGTCCCAAGTCACCAGTTTAAAATCCTGAACCGAGGAAAAGAATGACTCTGTTTAACAGTCCGCGAACCAGAAATTCGGGTAAGGAATTCTGTTAACCCGGGAGAAGGTGTTAGGCATTCCCGAGTTCCGTAGTTCTAGCACGGTCGCTCAACTGTTATATTTGGCTTAATTATTTGATTTTAATCAATTACGAACCTATGTGCAAATTTTATCTTTTGACTGCTTTTATTCAATTTTTTTAAAAAAAATATTGAACGTCGTTTAAAACACGTCTTTGGCTCGCGTTACATGAAATGCATCCGCAATCCGGAACACCTCTTATTCAACGTTTTGGGATTTGGATTTGGGTTACATGAAATGTACACCTGATTTTAAGAAGGTAAATTATTAAAATACACGCCTCAAGCAACTACGCATTTGCACTTCGCGAGGGCCATGAAATTTGCTAAATGGCATGCCCCGAATCCTAAGGTTGAGTTAAAGCTAATTAAAATGAGGGTCATACAATTATCATTTTTTGTTTGGTATGGCGCACCTCGATTCTTAAATTTAAAGGATTAATTCAACTACATACGGGAGACCATAACTGTTTATGTTATCAAATATGGCTCGCCTCAAGCTAACTTGAGAAGCTTGGTCATTTTTCAGTTGAGGAATCAGAACTGGACTGTGGTAACGAATTAAATTAATGGAGACGACGGGCTGAAGATTTAAAAGGGAAGCGCCTGAGCCTGGTGTGAGGCCCAATTGGTAGTTCTTAAAGCCCAGCGTACTGGGCCAAATGGCCAAGGCCCGCAATTCATTTCAGGTAGACCCGTGGTCCAGGGCTCAAAGGATGGCCCAGTTCGTGATTCATCATGGGTTTGAAATAATTTTGATTCGCTAAATATAAAATCTGGAATTGAATACAATTGACAATATTTGAAACAAATATAACTCACATTCTATACTAACATGGATCTTAGCACAATAATTCCTCTCATAATTGTGAGGGTAACTCCTTTGTTTGACTCACTTATTCAAAATACCCTAGCCCCCTACGAAATCATAACTCACGATATATGGGAGCATATTATTATTTGCATTTTTAGCATACAGGTTGCTGGAGACCTTTCTAGTGTCAGAAATAAGGTGAACTAACATATAACTAGTCAGGCTGCTATTCAGAAGTATATGCTAACATGCACCAACAATTCAAATGAATAAACATGTTACTTGAGCTTTCAGGGATATTTAAAGAAAATCCAAACACCATATCGAAAGCGCAATCATATAGTACCATCATACTAAATACATAACATTTGATAGACAACAGAACCTCATATGAATTTCAAATCAAATCCAATCCCTAAGGGGCAATGTCCCTAGCCAGCAAAAGGGTATAAACATCTTAAAAATACAGATTCAACATAGGGATAAAATTAAGCTAACATAATGAGTGCAAATGAGCGCTATGCGTCCAATCCCCAAACTTTTATATCACAGTGTTTTTTTTTACAGTAGATGGAGTAAAAGAATGTACCTAGAAAACAGACAATGACAGAAAGTGAGAGGATCAGTAGTGAGCAGCAAAAATATAGCAGTCAGCACCAATTGAAATTGCTTTCAAACCCCAGAAGATATTACACAGTAGTCCAGGGATCAGTTTTCAACTCACAACAAACCATATTTTTTTTGATACAAAACCAGCAATGAAATCAAACCATGAAAGGAGAAACCAATAGAACAGTGATTCTCTAAAGTTTTCTCCTTTTTAATATCTGTTTTCTCTCTCTATTTCTCTCAATATGTGTGTATCAATGTATATCAGTATCCTTTCTCTCACTCAATGCTCTCTTTCTTCTTTCTATTGCTGTCTTTCTCTATTAATGCTCTCAATCTCTATTTCAAAATCTGTATATCTGTGTATACGAGTGTATATCAAAGTATTTTCAGTGTATCCCTTTCACTCAACGTTTTCCTCCCCTTTCTTCCCCTATTAATCTCCATCCCTCTCTCTTTTATACCTCAAACCTAATACATTTCCAGCCTTTTTCCTTTTTTATACTTGTATATTTCAGCTTTTGTTGTGCCCCCCATGTTAGCTACTTTTCAGCTCCCTAAAGGTATTAAAACAGGGTGTCTTTCCACTAGTAACCCTTTTCAATTACTAATCAACCCCACTAAATAAATGTTTTTCGTAATTTAAAATCTATTGCAATTCCAAACCTACCACTATTAAAAGCCTCCTAAAGTTAGTTAGATAATTCCTAAAGCTACACCCCTGTTAAACTTACCAAGCAGGCTAATTATCCTAATTGAATTTCTGCAATCTTATGGAATGCGGATAACAGAACCAACCACTTACTGGTTTATCAATGCAATTCACTAGAAAATTGATTAATAATACAAATAATCACCCATTTCAAACTGACCAAACTGGACCCTAGATTACTCACCAGGTTCAAAATTTCCAACAAAATTCAGACGAAATTCATGCCATTTGAAGAATTATAGAAGAAGAAAAGGAGGAAAAGAATAAACGAACAAAACTGAAAAAGAAAAAACTTACCAGAATCAAACCAAGACTCGAATTATTGATCTCCAAAGAATCCCCTATTTTCGGGCCGAGATAGACTTTAACCATGTGTTCTCAACTGAAAACACATGACTAAAGTCAATCTCAACCTTGAAATCTCATGAAGCCTGGCCAATCTAATTTTTTCATTACTCGATCTAAAATTCAAGAAGTTTTAGGATGATTCGAAGGAAACTCATTATGGATTTGGTATAAGGAGGTGAGGAGGTCCTTTGGTGTTAATTTCAGGGTGGTTGGATGCCGGCGACTGCTAGGGTTCATTTCTTCGAATTAAGATTCGAAAGAACCCTGGTGATATTCGAGGGAAATGGTTTGAGGGGCTGGGATGGGGAGGTTGAGGGGAAGCTGTGGTGTGAAATTGGTGGCTTTTGGACGTTTCCCGCCGTCGTGGGCAATTTTCGGTAGGCGGCGGGTGGTGGTGTTACACAGGGGTGTCTCTAAGGTTATGGGGTGGGGGGGTTTGGTTTGAGAGTGGGTAAGGGGTTAGATTTTAGATATATTAAAATTAAGGAATTAATTAGAGCCGTTGGATGATTGAAACCCAACGGCTATGATTAATCCCTTAATAAAAACGGGGTCGTTTCGGCTAAGTGAGGGTGGACTGGGTATAGAAAAATGGGTCGGGTCTGGTTAGGCGGGTAAGGGTAAAGCTTTGGGACCGTTGGACGTGAGGGGATGGACGATCGAGATCTACTGATCTTGAAACGACGTAGTTTTGCATATATACTACGTCGTTTCACTATTCTGTGTAAGGAACCTCCTGGACCGGGTTTTGGACGCGTTATTGGGCCGGCTTGGACGATTTTATTAACAACAATGTGTGGGCCTGTTTTGATTTAAAGCAACTGGCCCAAAACCAATGACTTCTCTGTTATTTAATTCTTTAACCTTTTATTTTCTTTTCTTTTATTTTCTTCCTATTTTCCAAAATTGAAACCTAAAATTGAAAAATCAAATTAACTTAACAATACTTATTATCTCTAAATAATAATTATCACAAACACCTAAATACCAGATCACACAATTAGACACTAAAATGCAAAGTGCATTATTTTTTTTTTTTGGTAAAATAAGTAATTTACTGCTTAACTCAAGAATTATAAAATTAAATCCTAAATGCAATCGCAACATATTTTTGTATTTTATGCACACACAAATGCGAACAATTATTAAAAATATCAAGAAAATTCACAAAATCTCACACCAAGGAAAAATTATTTTATTTTGATTTTTTTGGGAGTGGTTCGCATAGGGCAAAAATTATGTGCTCACAGCTGCCCCTATTTGTCCGGAAACATGAAGAGTTTTCGTGCAAAGATAAAGTGAGCGTGTACGAGCGATTTTTGCCCGTTTGGATACTCCGTGTGAAGCATTTTTAAAAAAAAAGATTTGACCGAACCTTTTTTTCAAAGGTTTCCTACATATCCTTGGCTAAAAAGGAATCAGGTCAATGTAGTTCGGAAAGTTTTGGTAGCTGGGACTATCATGAAGCTGTGATTTAATTGTTACTGCTTCTGTTGCTGCTGCTGCTACTTCTTACTGACCTCCTTATTACAGCGTGCTAAAAATAAAGAAGCTAGACTAAGCTATAGTCTATGAATTACAAAGATTTATTTTCAAACTTGTTCTTGCGACTGTCGTTGCCTTCGCTGACATGTATTTTCCTCAGAAGTTCCTTTGTTGCTATCTTGCGTCGAATTCTTGAGATGCTCTCCCCTCTCGTCAGGCGGATACCTGGTTGTTGATCCTGAATTGCTTCTTCCCTTCCTATGAAATTTGAATTGTTTCCTCTTGAAACTTGAATTGCCTTCTTTTGACTATTGTTGCCTTCCCTTTTGTTCCTCCGGGTGGGTTTCTGCAATCAAAACAAGCAAAAACAAACGAAATCTTCTGCCCTAGTTTGCACCTATTCTCCAGGCGGGGCCCTCGATTTAAAAAAAAAACTAAAACTTGACCCCTTTTTTTAAAAATCCAAACTTCCCCCTTTTTTTTTTCTTTTTCTCTTTTTTTTTTTTCGAATTCAGAATTCCCTTTTTTAAATTATTACCCTAGGAGAAAAATCATCGGACTAGGTTTTCTATCTTAGGATAAAGTTTTATTAGACTAAGATTTTTATCCTAGGAGAAATTTCATCAGACTAGGTCTCTTTTTTATTATCTTAGGGGAAAGATTCATCAGACTAAGAAATTTATCCTAGGAGAAAGATTCATCAGACTAGGTTTTCTTATCTTAGGAGAAAAATTCACCAGACTAAGATTTTGATCCTAGGAGAAAGTTCATCAGACTAGGTCATTTTTTTTTGTATCTTAGGAGAAAGATTCATCAGACTAAGATTTTGATCCTAGGAGAAAGTTCATCAGACCAGGTCTTCTATCTTAGGAGAAAAATTCGTCAGACTAAGACGTTTATCCTAGGAGAAAATTCATCAGACTAGATTTTAATCTCAGGAGAAAGATTCATCATACTAAGATTTTTATTAGGAGAAAAATTTATCAGACTAGGATTTTTATCCTAGGAGGCAAAATGTGACGACCCAATGGAAAAATTTTATGCACACGAGCAAGATAGAAAAAGACAAAGATTTGAGAAACTTTCCTTTGCAGCTCTTTTTTTTTTTGGAATCACTTTCCTTGCACTGCTTTGTTCCTGTTTTATACAAAGAAAAATTTGTCAGTTTTGAAAATGGTGGTCGGTTTGTGGCCTTGAGTCTTGAGCAGCTTGGCTTTTGCTCGATCAGCCTGACTCAGTCTCAAGAGAATTTTGTTTTGCACCAACTCTGATTGTTTCACACCCAGTATCATTTGTATTTGCAGCTCAGACAGCCTTATCCCAACTGGAGATCTTTGCTTAAGTGCCCTTTTCCGATATCTTGAATGACTTCCGGCTTTTTGAGCAATTTGTTTGTTAGAGAGAATCAAAAGTTATCTTTGTTTGCACCAAGTAAGTTGACAAGAGTCTTTAGGGGGAGCCTTTTCATGAATCCTCAAGGCATATTGGCAGTAACAACTGAGTGTGCTGGCCAAATTTACTTTGTGCAACTGAAAAGCTGGTAGCAGATTTTGAAATCTTTTCTTTCTTGTTTTGACAAGGACTGACTCAGAGTAGAGGATACAATTTTGCAAAGAAATAAATATTAAAAAGAAATTCCCCTATTGGAAGGACAGAAGGAAGAGTTTTTTATTTATTTATTTTTCAATAGCTAGCTTTAATGGTCATGACATGCATTTTGGACTCAACGACCTAATCTATCAAACTAATCCGATCTTCCCTTTTGCCATTCTTATGAGCTTTGAAGTCCGGCTTGTTTGTGCCAATTCTTTGCATCAGCCTCATAACTTACTTTCGACTACTGGTGCTTCGAGGGGTTTTCACCAACAAGCATCTCTCATTTATTCACCTCTACTTACCGTCGCCTTACTGTTCCCATGGGGGTTTCACTAGTAAGACTCTCATTTTATCTTTTTCATTTTCCTTTTCTTTTTCTTTTGCCTTCTTATGTGGGCAACTTGACAGTGTTTTATGTCGCGTGACGACCGTTGCTCATTGCATGCATCTCTTGACATTCTTGAAGGCTGATCAGGAGGTCTTTATTTGGAAGATTTTTGGATAGGGTAGGAAAGAAAGGACGGCATGAAAGCTCAAAGTAGACTCAAAATGAAGGGTTATGGACTTACAACTCTTGGAATCGACTCTTTCAAAAGTAAAATAAAATCTCTGCCCCAGTTTCGAATACTGGGAATTATTTATTTTTTTTTTATTTTTTTTTTTTATAAAACAAGTTGCCCCGGCTTCTATTTTTTGACAATTCTTTCTTCTTCATTTTTTTCACTTGAACTTTCCAAGAATTGCCCTAGTTTTTACTCCTGGGACATGAATTTTTTTTCATTTTGGTTTTTATCTTCTTTTTCTTTTTCTTTTTTACTCTTGATTCTAAACATGATTTCAAAAGAGGTGGTCGAAGAAAATAACACAGGCTCAAAAGGGGTAACGAAGGATATAAAGTGTTTGGATAGCAGAAAAAGAGCCTCCTAGCCTTGAGAATGCCAATCATGTTATCTTTTCGCGATCACAACATTGGTGAACATGTTTATCTTCTTGGTATATCGTGGTCGAAGGACACTTTCCATCCATTAATGTCAAACTTTCGACCAAGCTTCAATTAATTTAATATCCTCAAACCCCATCTTCACAATTATCACGACCCAATCTCTGGTTGTGATGGCGCCCAACACACTACTAGGCAAGCCCGACCTTTCAACAATAATCCTGACTTAAACAGATCATTGGTTGCAAACACAGACAATAGATACTAAACTGTTTTATCAAAATCCTGGGAATAACGGTGAAATAACTGAGAGTTTAACAAAATACTACAATAAAATACCCAACTAGGACCCGGTGTCACGATCATGAGCCTCTAATACAGGATATCCCCTACTACAAGTCTATCTAAGAAAGTGCGAAAATAAAGAGTAGAGATAGGAAGGAGAGATCAAGGCTGCGAACACCAAGAAGCTACCTCAATGCTCTCCGATACTACTGTCCTGCTAGATAGTCCTCAATCAGCCTGTGATGCACTTGGATCTACACACAAGGTGCATGGAGTAATGTGAGTACTCCGTCCCAGTGAGTAATAAACATAACTAATGGCTGAAGATAAGAAATCATGAAAATAATGCTAGGTACACTATAACTGGTAGCCCAGACGTTTAACAGTGAAACAATAGGTCAATGCAATTACAGTACAGAAAGATCCATGATAAATAAATAGATAAATAAGGATGCATAAATGCAATGCAACACATAGAATGATACATTCCAGTACCCGCTGCGACGTGCAACTCAATCCGTTTAACGTCAACGGTGCTCACTGGGGGTGTGTACAGACTCTGGAGGGGCTCCTACAGCCCAAGCGCAAATAATCAGCCATCTCGTGGCACCAATATCCATATAAGACCGTTGTGGCGCACAACCCGATCCATGTTCAGTCCAGAAATTCACACAAGCCACACGGACAATGTCAAATAACAGTTCTCAGCTCAATATGTCAATAAAATAGTATTTTTGTTTTCAAATCTTAGAAAATGACTGAGTATTACAAAATAGTATTTGTACTTAGGACTGAAATCCATTAATATGTCAAATAAATGTTAAAATAGTGATAGTAATCCCTGAAGGATCCAAATAATCGGCACAAAGCCCGAATATGTCAATGAAATCCAAGTAGGATGATTATCAAACAAGTCATAGTCGAAAACATAGTATGAATACCACTCGGGACGGACTAAGTCACCATCCCAATCACAAACGACCCCGCACTCATCATGGAGCGCGTGTCTCGCCTCAATGTAGCATTACGATGCGATACTCCAGGGTTTCAAACCCTCAGGTCATCATTTACATCTATTACTCACCTCAAGCCGGCCCAAAGTCTAGCTCGCTATGCCTTTTCCTCTCGAATCGACCTCCTCGCGCGTCAAATCTAATCAAAACCACAAGGAATACATTACAATAGGCTAAGGGAATATAACCTAATCGAAAAGACTCAAAAAACATAAAAAATCATGAAGTTGGCAAAACCCGAGCCCCGGGCCCACTTCTCGAAAAATTACAAAATTCACATCGCCAGATACCTCGTCTCGCCACGAGTCCATACATATCAAATCTACCAAAATCGGAGTCCATTTGACCCCTCAAATCCCTACTTTAAACTCTCTTAAGTTCAAGCCCTAAACCACCATTTTTGACCTTTGATTCCTTGATTATTCAGTCTAAATCCATGTTTTTACACCATAAAGTCATATTCTAAGTCCAAGAATCCATACCTGATTAAAGCCCTCGAAACCCTCTTTAAAATCGCCTCCAAGTTCTCAAAGTTCAAAGTCCAAAATGTTGTTATTTCGAAAATTCGCGAAGAAGACTATTTCACTTAACTGCCAGGCATTCCGCTTCTGCGCATCGATTTCCGCTTCTGCGACTTCCGCATAGGCGGTCCACGTCCGCTTCTGCGGACTTTCACTTAAGGGCCCCTACTGCTTCTGCGGTCCCCATTTCACATCAGCGGGACCACCTATGCGGTCCAATCTTCCGCTTCGGTGGAACCTGACAAGGGCCAAATTTCTATTTCTGCGCCATCCATTCCGCTTCAGTGAGACCGCACCTGCGGTCCCATAACCGTAGGTGCGAAAACACCTGATACCAATAATATAAACATGCAACAAACTCCCAAATACTCTCCGTTTAACCACCCGAATTCATCCCGAGGCCCCCGCGTCCTCAACCAAAAGCACATGCATTGTCCAATACCCTATTCAAACTTGTTCCAATCTTAAAAACACATCCAACAACACAAAAATGCTCATTTCTGATCAATTTCAAGCCTAAGTCCTTCAAATTCTTTCGGAATTCACATTCGATCAAAAACCCGACCAAATCACCTCCGAATCACCTGAAGTTTTGCACACACCTCCCAAATCACCTAACGAAGCTACTGCAACTCTCAGAATTCCATTCCGACCCCCGGATCAAAATCTCACCTACCAACCAGAATTCGCCAAAATACTAATTTCGCCAATTCAAGCCAAATTCTACATCGGACCTCCAAAATCAATTCTGATCGCACTCCTAAGTCACAAATCATCCCCCGAAGCTAACCGAATCACCGAAAATCACATCCGAGCCCTCTAACTTAATAGTCAACATCCGGTTGACTTTTCCAATACAAGCCTTCCTTAAAGAGACTAAGGTCTCATTTTCTACCAAAACCAAACCAATTCAACTCTAACTCACCAAATGTCGGTAATGAAACATGAATAAGCAATAAATGGGAAAAACGGGGCGGTAACACATGAGACGATGGGTCGGGTCATCACATCGTTCCCAACTTAAACAAACTCTCGTCCTCGAGCGGGTCAAGAAACATACCTGAAGCCTCAAATAGGTGAGGATATCTGCTCCGTATCTTCTGCTCGGTCTCCCAAGTAGCCTCCTCCACGGGTCGACCTCTCCACTGCACCTTCAACGAAGATATATCCTTTGATCTCAACTTCCGAACCTGACGACCCAAAATAGCTACTGGCTCCACATCATAGGTCAAATCATTATCCAACTGAACCGTGCTGAAGTCTAACACATGAGACGGGTCCCCAACACACTTCCGAAGCATGGAAATATGGAATACCGGATGAACCCCCGACAAGCTGGGTGGAAAAGCAAGCATATAGGCCACCTCCCCAATCCTCCTAAGTATCTCAAAAGGCCCAATGAACTGCGGACTCAACTTCCCTTTCTTCCCAAACCTCATAACGCCTCTCATGGGCGAAACCTTCAACATGACTTTCTCGCCCACCATATAAGATACATCTCGAACCTTCCGGTCCGCATAACTCTTCTGACGTGACTGAGCTATACGAAGTCTCTCCTGGATCACTTTCACCTTCTCTAAAGCATCCTGGACCAACTCTGTCCCCAATAGTCTAGCCTCGCCGGGCTCAAACCAACCAACCAGAGATCTACACCGTCTCCCATATAAGGCCTCATACGGTGCCATCTGAATGCTTGAATGATAATTGTTGTTGTAGGAAAATTCTACAAGTGGCAAGAACTCAGCCCAAGAACCACCAAAATCAATGACACAGGTACACAACATGTCCTCCAATATCTGAATAGTACGCTCAGACTGCCCATCTATCTGAGGATGAAATGCTGTGCTTAGCTCCACCTGTGTACCCAACTCCCGCTGAAAAGTCCTCCAAAACTGGGAAGTAAACTGAGTACCCCTATCCTAGATAATAGAAACTGTGACCCCATGCAACCGTACAATCTCCCGGATGAAAATCCCTGCCAGTCGCTCCGAAGAATAGGTAGTACACACTAGAATGAAGTGCGCGGACATGGTCAGCCGATCTACAATCACCCAAATCGAATCAAACTTCCTCGAGGTACGAGGGAGACCACTCACAAAATCCATAGTAATCTTCTCCCACTTCCACTCTGGAATATCCATCCGCTGAAGTATACCACCGGGCCTCTGGTGCTCATATTTGACCGGCTGACAGTTGAGACACCAAGCTACATGACCCACAATATCTTTCTTCATTCTCCTCCACCAGTAGTGCTGCCTCAAATCCTGATACATCTTCGCGGCACTCGGATGAATGGAATACCGCGAGCTATGGGCCTCCTCTAATATCAACTCCCGAAGCCCATCCACATTGGGCACGCAAATACGGCCCTGCATCCTCAACACGCCATCATCATCAATAGTCACATCTCCGGCATCACCATGCTGGACCTTATCCTTAAGGACAAGCAAATGCAGATCATCATACTGGTGCTCTCTAATGCGGTCATACAAGGAAGACCGAGAAACCACACAAGCCAACACCCAACTAGGCTCCGAAATGTCTAACCTCACCATCCGATTTGCCAAATCCTGGACATCAACTGCAAAGGGTCTCTCCCCAAGTGGAATGTATGCCAAACTACCCATACTCACCGCCTTCCGGCTCAAAGCATCGGCCACTACATTGGCCCTCCCCGGATGATACAAAATGGTAATATCATAGTCATTGAGTAACTCAAGCCACCTCTGCTGCCTCAAATTAAGATCCTTCTGCTTGAACAAATGCTGGAGGCTGCGATGATCAGTGAATACCTCACAAGACACGCCATATAAATAGTGCCTCCAAATCTTCAAAGCATGAACTATAGCGGCCAACTCAAAGTCATGTACAGGGTAGTTCTTCTCATGGGGCTTCAACTGATGAGAAGCATATGCAATAACTCTACCCTCCTACATCAACACACATCCGATCCCAACTCTCGAAGCATCACAATATACAGTGTAAGAACCTGAAGCTGATGGCAATATAAATACTAGAGCTGTGGTCAAAGCTGTCTTGAGCTTCTGAAAGCTCTCCTCTCACCCGTCCGACCATACAAATGGTGCACTCTTCTGCGTCAACTTGGTCAAAGGTGAAGCAATAGATGAAAAACCCTAGACGAACTAGCGATAATAACCTGCCAAACCGAGGAAACTCTGAATCTCTGTGGCTGGGGACGGTCTAGGCCAACTCTGAATCGCCTCTATCTTCTTTGGATCAACCTGAATACCATCACTGGACACCATGTGCCCCAAGAAAGCCACTGACCTAAGCCAAAACTCACACTTGGAGAACTTTGCATAAAGATTCTCCTCCCTCAATCTCTGTAATACCACTCTCAAGTGCTGTGCATGCTCCTCCTGGCTACGCGAGTACACCAGGATGTCATCAATAAAAACAATCGCAAATGAATCCAGATACAACCGAAATACACTGTTTATCAAGTGCATGAATGCGGCTGGGGCATTAGTCAGCCCGAAGGACATAACCAGAAACTTGTAGTGCCCATATCTAGTCCTGAAAGCAGTCTTTATAATATCTGAATCCCTAATCTTCAGCTGGTGATAGCCTGAATGGAGATCAATCTTGGAGAATAACTTTGCCCCCTGAAGCTGGTCAAACAAATCATCGATACGGGGCAGAGGATACTTGTTCTTCACTGTCACTTTGTTCAATTACCTATAGTCAATGCACATTCTCATTGTGCCATCCTTCTTCTTCACGAATAAGACTGGTGCACCCCACAGTGACAACTCGGACGAATGAACCCCTTATCTAGGAGTTCCTGAAGCTGCCCCTTCAACTCTTTCAACTCTGCTAGTGCCATACGATATGGAGGAATAGAGATGGGTTGAGTGCCTGGCACCAGATCAATTCCAAAATCAATGTCCCTGTCCGGTGGCATGCCCGGCAGGTCTGCTGGAAACACATCAGGGAAGTCCCTCACTACGGGAACAGAATAAAGGCTAGGAGTCTCAGCTCTGACATCTCTAACAAAAGCCAAATACGAGAGACAACCTTTCCCAATTATCCTCTGGGCCTTTAGGAAAGAAACCACCCTACTGGGAACATAGTCAGTCATACCACGCCACTCAATCCTCGGAACACCCGGTATGGACATTGTGACTGTCTTAGCATGACAATTCAGAATAGCATGGCATGGACATAACCAGTCCATGCCCAGGATAACATCAAAATCTACCATGCTCAACAATAACAAATCAACTCGGGTCTCCAGACCCCCAAGAGCCACCAGACAAGATCGATACACATGGTCTATAATGATAGTATCACCCACCGGGGTAGATACATGCACAGGCAAAGCAAGACACCATCGGGTCATACCCAGATGATGGGCAAAATATGAAGACACATAAGAATAGGTGGAACCTCCACCCTTGGGGCGGCCCCTGGATGCCTGGCCCCCACCCCTACCTGACTGGGAGGGTGCTGAAGTAGATGGAGTAGAAGACGAGGGCTGATCCCTCTGCTGAGACCGATTACCACGAAGCCGAGGACACTGTCTCCTCATATGGCCAAACTCACCGCACTTGTAGCAACTGCCTGGTACTGGAGAAGGGGACTGAAGGGAACCCCACGCTACAAACGAACCCTGGGCTGAAGAGGCATGAGAAGAGCTCTGTGCGGGAAGGGCACTAAGTGAAGGTTGGCCCTGCTAGAACCCTTGATGCCCACGGCCTGAAGAAGCCCAACTATACTCTGGGCGAGCTGACTGAGGAGGCTTGAAGGAACGACATCTACCATGCTGGAATTGGCCCCCAAATGGAGCACTACTAAAACAACCTAAACCCCGAGGCCTCTTGGCCTCCCTCTCCTCACGCTCCTTGCGGCGAATCGTCTCAAGATCACGGGCAATGTCAACCACCTCTTCGAACGAGGCACCCAAAACCCTCTCTCTGGTCATCAAAATGCGGAGTGAATAGTTGAGGCCATCCACAAACCTCCTAATCCTCTCCCGATCTGTCCGGATCATCCAAGTAGCATGCCGAGCTAGCTACAAAAATCTCATCTCGTATTGGGTCACAAACATGTTCCCTTGAACCAACCACTCAAACTGACGACGCATCTCCTCTCTGGGAGACTGCGGTACGTACTTCTCTAGAAAGAGAGTGGAGAATTGCTTCCATGTGAGGGGCGCTGCACCAACAGGCCTATGCCTCTCAAAATCCTCCCATTAGGTAAATGTAGGCCCTGAGAACTGGGAAGTAGTAAAAGCCACTCCACTCGACTCCAAAATCCCTATGGTGCGAAGCATACGCTGACACTTGTCTAGAAATTTCTGGGCATCCTCGCCCTCAGCACCACTGAACGTCGGAGGTTGGAGCCTACCGAACCTCTCAAGATGACGCTGCTCATCGTCTGGCATAGCTGGAACCACATAATCTGGAGCTGGTGCAATTGGGGGAACTAGTGCAACTGGGGCAACTAGTGCAACTGGTGCAACCCGCTGAGCTAGGGTTGCTCCCAGTGTCTGCAATCCCTGAACAACCAGCTCAGGTGTACGAGCAGCGGGGGTCTGATGGCCTCCCCCGGCCTGTGAAGTAGCTACTGCAGTAGTAGCTGAGACTGCCTGAGCCAGGACAGTGCAAACTGATAGTATCTGAGCCAAAGCCTCCTGGAGACCCGTGATCACAATAAGCACTGCCGGTGCCTGAACAGGTGCTTCTGGAGCATCTACAGCTGGAGGCTGGTCCTGGACTGGGGCAGCTGGTGGATCAACAGGTGCTGCCGTCGCTGTCTGCCTCGATCACGACCACGATCGCATCCACGGCCTCTAATGGGTGGTACTGGTAGTCGTTCGTCACATCCGGTAGCACGAGTTCTCGCCATCTGCGAGAGAATAGAATACAGAAGTTTAGTTCTCGGATCAACAAAGTCACACGACAAGAATTTCAAGAATATGAAGTTTTTCCTAAAGGTTCTGCAGCCTCTCGAGGATAAATACAGATGTCTCCATACCGATCCGCGAGACTCTACTGAACTGGCTCATGATTCGCGAGACCAAGTAACCTAGGCTCTGATACCAACTTGACACGACCCAATCCCCCGTCGTGATGGCGCCCAACACACTGCTAGGCAAGCCCGACCTTTCAACAATAATCCCAACTTAAGCAGATCATTGGTTGCAAACACAGACAATAGATACTAAACTGTTTTATCAAAATCCTGGGAATAACGGTGAAATAACTGAGAGTTTAACAAAATACTACAATAAAATACCCAACTAGGACCCGGTGTCATGATCATGAGCCTCTAATACAGGATATCCCCTACTACAAGTCTGTCTAAGAAAGTGCGGAAATAAAGAGTAGAGACAGGAAGGAGAGATCAAGGCTGTGAATGCCATGCAGCTACCTCAATGCTCTCTGATATTGCTGTCCTGCTAGATAGTCCTCAATCAGCCTGTGATGCACCTGGATCTGCATGCAAGGTGCAGGGGGTAATGTGAGTACTCTGACCCAGTGAGTAATAAACATAACTAATGGCTGAAGACAAGAAATCACGAAAATAATGCAAGGTACACTATAACTGGCAGCCCAGACGTTTAACAGTGAAACAAGAGGTCAATGCAATAACAGTGCAGAAAGATACATGACAGACAAACAAATAAATAAGGATGCATGAATGCAATGCAACACATAGAACGGTACATTCCACTTGTCACGACCCAATCCCCGGTTGTGATGGCGCCCAACACACTACTAGGCAATCCCGACCTTTTAACAATAATCTCGACATAAATAGATTATTAGTTGCAAACACAGACAATAGATACTAAACTGTTTTATCAAAATCCTGAGAATAACGGTGAAATAACTAAGAGTTTAACAAAATATTGCAATAAAATACCCAACTAGGACCCGGTGTCACGATCATGAGCCTCTAATACAGGATATCCCCTAATACAAGTTTGTCTAAGAAAGTGTGGAAATAAAGAGTAGAGATAGGAAGGAGAGATCAAGGTTGCGAACGCCATGTAGCTACCTCAATGCTCTCCGATACTGCTGCCCTACTAGATAGTCCTCAAATAGCCTGTGATGCACCTGGATCTGCACGCAAGGTGTAGGGAGTAATGTGAGTACTATGACCCAGTGAGTAATAAACATAACTAATGGCTGAAGATAAGAAATCACGAAAATAGTGCAAGGTACACTATAACTGGCAGCGCAGATGTTTAACAGTGAAACAACAAGTCAATGCAATAACAGTACAGAAAGATCCATGACAGATAAACAGATAAATAAGGATGCATGAATGCAATGCAACACATAGAACGATACATTCCAGTACCCGCTGTGGCGTGCAACCCGATCCGTTTAACGTCGACGGCGCTCACTGGGGGTGTGTACAAACTCCCGAGGGGCTCCTACAGCCCAAGCGCAAATAATCAGCCATCTCGTGGCACCAATATTCATATAATACCACTGCGGCGCATAGCCCGATCCATGTTCAGTCCAGAAATTCACACCAGCTACACGGATAATGTCAAATAATAGTTCTCAGCTCAGGATGTCAATAAAATAGTATTTTTGTTTTCAAATCTTAGAAAATGACTGAGTATTTCAAAATAGTATTTGTACTTAGGACTGAAATCCATTAAGAAGACTATTTCACTTAACTGCCAGGCATTCCAATTCTGCGCATCGATTGCCGCTTCTGCGACTTCCGCATATGCGGTCCACATCCACTTCTGCGGACTTTCACTTAAGGGCCCCTACCGCTTCTGCGGTCCCCATTTCGCATCAGCGGGACCGCCTATGCGGTCCAATCTTCCGCTTCGGCGGAACCTGACAAGGGCCAAATTTCTGCTTCTGTGCCATCCATTCCGCTTCAGTGAGATCGCACCTGCAGTCCTATAACCGCAGGTGCGAAAACACTTGATACCAGCAATATAAACATGCAACAAACTCCCAAAAACTCTCCATTTAACCACCCGAATTCACCACGTGGCCCCCGCGTCCTCAACCAAAAGCACAAGCATTGTCCAATCCTCTATTCAAACTTGTTCCAATCTTTAAGATATTCTCCCGGGACCTATTATCGACCCTGATGTCATCATAATTTCTTTGTCCTTCTTGTTCGTGTCACTAAAATTATCAGATTCGATCCAGACAGCCTGAGTTTCGACTTTGAGAACAACTTGACTGATAATGTCTCCCGTCTTAAGATCATTCTCAACCATTTCCCCCATTTTGTTTGCTTCCGAGAAGGATTTACCTACTGCGGACATCATGTTTTGAAAATAATCTGGTTCTTGAGCCTGAAGAAAGACAGTGATTAGCTCGTGGTTATCCTTGGGTGGCTTAGCTCTAGCTGCTTGCTCTCTCCATTTAATGGCATATTCCCTGAAACTTTCAGTTGTTTTTTTTTCAGGTTAGAAAGGGAATTGCGGTCTGGGACGATGTCTATGTTGTATTGGAACTATTTGACAAAGGCCTGTGCCATGTCATCCTAGACATACCAGCGAGATATGTCTTGATCCAAAAACCATTCAGATTTTACTCCCGTAAGGCTTTCCCCAAAATAAGCTATTAGCAATTCTTCATTTCTTCCCACACCTCTCAGCTTATTGCAATACCTTTTCAGGTGGGCTATGGGGTTTCCATGTCCATCATACTTTTCAAATTTGGGAATCTTGAAACCAGGAGGCAAATGGACATCGGGGAACATACATAGATATTTGAAGGCAACACTCTTTTGACCTGCCAACCCTTGTATGTTTTTCAACTGTTGTTCTAAGCTTTTCACTATTTGGGTCATTTCTTCCTGTACCATCTTTCGGGAAGGCTTCTCAATGTTTGCAGGAAGATCAAACGAGTACGGGTGGTACTCAGGAGAGTGGTACTGCTCTTGATGTGTAGCAAATTGTGACTCATGATGAGGCCGTCCTTGACCACTGGCCCATGCTTGACACATTTCGGTCATCTGCTGTTTCAGTATTCTATTTTTCTCAAACATAGTATACTCTTGTTGAACCCTCTGACCCTGAGTCTCATGAGCACTTGTAACAACTTCGATGTCAGTTATCATTTTTTCTTGGATCTTGTGTTTCCACCTTACCACAAACCGACCGCCTCAACTTTCTTCAAAACAAAACATGTTAGAATGGACTCAGTCAGTCCTTATTATTATCAATATTTTTTCATTTCTTCATTTTTCATTTCTTTTTAATGGTGATCGAACCTTATGTGGGTTGCCTACGTATCATGTGGGAACATGAATCAGATCCTGCGTAGTTCGAAAAGATCAAGAATAAAGCAAATAAACTAACTCCTTTTTTTTTGATTTCCGAAAGGAAGACTAATAAGGAAGAAATAAAATATTTTTGAATTTTGATTTTTTTTTTTTTGGAATTTTTGCAAAGAAAGACTTCTAAAGAATTTTTTTTTTACTTTCTACTTTTTTTTCCTTTTTTTTTTTTGGAATTTCGAAAGAAAAACGCCTAAAGAAGAAAGAGCTATTTCTAAAGAAAAAGAAAATATTTTTGAATGCCTTTTCAAATATTTTTGGATTTTGAGAGACATTAAAAGAAAATAATTTTTTTGTATTTTTAAAAAAAATTAGGGTCTAAAAGAAAGATTTTCTAAAGAAGGAAGTAGAAGAATCTTTTTTTTTGGATTTTTGAAAATTGGGGGCCGGAACTAATGAGGTTTGCCTACGTATCTCACATCCGGTGAGAATCAGACCC
>MU749763.1:28746-42116 GCA_026770625.1 Nicotiana glauca | reverse complement strand
TTTTTTTTTTTTTTTTTTCTTTTTTTATATCTTGATTTTCTCCAAAAAGTGTAATTATTTCCCTTATTTATTTATTTGTTTATTTTTATTTTTTATTCATTTTTCCCTCTCATTCTTCAACAACTGGTCAACATGCGGCTCCGAAGTAAATAAATGCACAATTAGCAAGTAAGATGCATCAGGATGGTCTTTTTTATTTCGGGTACACCTGTCCTAGACAGATCCAACCCCTGTATTGAATCTCCAAGGTCAAATGCATGTGATGCAAACAAAACGTTCCTACTAGGGATCCAGCATGAGGCTTTGTTACTCTAGGATAAAATCTTATTGGAGAAAGTATCTAGACTGGTTACTCGAGCGGACAACTCGAGCCGTGGAGGGTCAGTGTACTGGTAGCATTGCTTTTCAGCTTAACTGGTGGTGTTCCCCGCCTAAAACAGGTGTGACTAAAATCCTTCATCGGGTGACAAGCACATTGGCTATCTTAAAGAAAGCGGGCTATCTCAAGCAAATGACCAATTTTAATTTCAAGAAGAATCAGAGGGGGTGCGTGAGAAGATAGTTTATATGCACATTTCAAAAATTATCAAAGCGGTAAAAAGCAACATTTAACACATTAGGCCCAAACATGTAAAAAAATTAGATAATAAATAAAGCCAAATAACAATTATTTCAAGCTCGAATTTCTAACCCTGAACCATGGTTCTAGGTTAATATCCCCAGCAGAGTTTCCAGAGCTGTCACACTTCCTTTTTCTCTACACACCAGGAAAGGTATAAATAGGGGAGTTTTTCCAATTAAAGGACAATCGAAACGGGATTCATTTATTAAAAGATTCAGAGTCGCCACTTGGGAGATTTATGGTGTCCCAAGTCACCGGTTTAAAATTCCGAACCGAGGAAAAGAATGACTCTGTTTAACAGTCCGCGAACCAAAAATCCGGGTAAGGAATTCTGTTAACCCGGGAGAAGGTGTTAGGCATTCCCGAGTTTCGCAGTTCTAGCACGGTCGCTCAATTGTTATATTTGGCTTAATTATTTGATTTTAATCAATTACGAACCTATGTGCAAATTTTGGCTTTTGACTGCTTTTATTCAATTTTTTTAAAAAAAATATTGAACGTCGTTTAAAACATGTCTTTGGCTCGCGCAACATGAAATGCACCTGCAATCTGGAACACCTCTTATTCAATGTTTTGGGATTTGTATTTATATTACATGAAATGTACACCCGGGTTTATGAAGGTAAATTATTAAAATACGCGCCTAAAGCAACTACGCATTTGTATTTCGCGAGGGCCATGAAATTTGCTAAATGGCACGCCCCGAATCCTAAGGCTGAGTTAAAGCTAATTAAAATGAGGGTCATACAATTATCATTTTTTGTTTGGTATGGCGCACCTCGATTTTTAAATTTAAAGGATTAATTCAACTACATACGGGAGACAATAACTGTTTATGTTCTCAAATATGGCTCGCCTCAAACTAACTTGAGAAGCTTGGTCATTTTTCAGTTTAGGAATCAGGACTACACTGTGGTAACAAATTAAATTAATGGAGACGGCGGGCTGAAGATTTAAAAGGGAAGGGCCTGAGCTGGCGCGAGGCCTAATTGGTAGTTCTTAAAGCCAAGCGTACTGGGCCAAATGGCCAAGGCCCGCAATTCATTTCAGGTAGACCCGTGGTCCGGGGCTCAAAGGATGGCCAGTTCGTGATTCATCACGGGTTTGAAACAATTTTGATTCGCTAAATGAAATCTGGAATTGAATATAATTGACAATATTTGAAACAAATATAACTCATATTCTATACTAACATGGATCTTAGCACAATAATTCCTCTCATAATTGTGAGGGTAACTCCTTTGTTCGACTCACTTATTCAAAATACCCCAGCCCCCTGCGAAATCATAACTCACGATATATGGGAGCATATTATCATTTGCATTTTTAGCATACAGGCTGCTGGAGACCTTTCTAGTGTCTGAAATAAGGTGAACTAACATATAACTAGGCAGGCTGCTATTTAGAAGTATATGCAAACATGCACCAACAATTCAAATGAATAAATATGTTAATTGAGCTTTCAAGGATATTTAAAGAAAATCCAAACACCATAACGAAGGCGCAATCATATAGTACCATCATCCTAAATACATAACATTTGATAGATAACAAAACCTCATACGAATTTCAAATCAAATCCAACCCCTAAGGGGCAATGTCCCTAGCCAGCAAAAGGGTATAAGCATACTAAAAATACAGATTCAACATAGGGATAAAATTAAGCTAACATAATGAGGGCAAATGAGAGTTATGCTTCCAATCCCCAAAGTTCCATATCACAACGTTTTTTTTACAGTAGATGGAGTAAAAGAATGTACCTGGAAAACACACAATGACAGAAAGTGAGAGGATCAGTAGTGAGCAACAACAATATAGTAGTCAACACCAATTGAAATCACTTTTAAACCCCAGAAGATATTACACAGTAGTCCAGGGATCAGTTTTCAACTCACAACAAACTAGATTTTTTTATACAAAACCAGCAATGAAATCAAACCATGAAAGGAGAAACCAATAGAACAATGATTCTCTAAAGTTTTCTCCTTTTTAATCTCTGTTTTCTCTCTCTATTTCTCTCAATATGTGTGTATCAATGTATATCAGTATCCTTTCTCTCACTCAATGCTCTCTTTCTTCTTTCTATTACTGTCTTTCTCTGTTAGTGCTCTCAATCTCTATTTCAAAATCTGTATATCTATGTATACGAGTGTTATATCAGAGTATTTTCAGTGTATCCCTTTCACTCAACGTTCTCCTCCCCTTTCTTCCACCCCATTAATCTCCATCCCTCTCTCTTTTATATCTCAAACCTTATACCTTTCCATCATTTTTCCTTTTTTACACTTGTATATTTCAGCTTTTGTCCCTCCCCCCCACGTTAGCTACTTTCCAGCTCCCTAAAGGTATTAAAACAGGGTGTCTTTCCACTAGTAACACTTTTCAATTACTAATCAACTCCACTAACTTAATGCTTTTCTTAATTTAAAACCTATTGCAACTCCAAATCTACCACTATTAAAAGCCTCCTAAAGTTAGTTAGATAATTCCTGAAGTTACACCCTTGTTAAACTTACCAAGCAAGCTAATTATCCTAATTGAATTTCTGCAATCTTATGGAATGCGGATAACAGAACCAACCACTTACTGGATTATCAATGCAATTCACTAGAAAATTGATTAATAATACAAATAATCACCCATTTCAAACTGACCAAACTGGACCCTAGATTACTCACCAGGTACAAAATTTCCAACAAAATTCAGAAGAAATTCATGCCATTTGAAGAATTATAGAAGAAGAAAAGGAGGAAAAGAATAAACAAACAAAACTGAAAAAGAAAAAACTTACCTGAATCAAACAAAGACTTGAATTATTGATCTCCAAAGAATCCCCTATTTTCGTACCAAGATAGACTTTAACCATGTGTTCTCGACTGAAAACACATGACTAAAGTCAATCTCAACCTTGAAATCTCATGAAGCCTGGCCATTCTGATTTTTTCATTACTCGATCTAAAATTCGAGAAGTTCTAGGATGATTCGAAGGAAACTGATTATGAATTTGGTATAAGGAAGGTGAGGAGGTCCTTTGGTGTTAATTTCAGGGTGGTTGGATGCCGGCGACTGCTAGGGTTCGTTTCTTCGAATTAAGATTCGAAGAACCCTGGTGATATTCTAGGGAAATGGTTTGAGGGGTTGGGATGGGGAGGTTGAGGGGAAGCTGTAGTGTGAAATTGATGGCTTTTGGACGTTGCCCGCCGCCGTGGGCGATTTTCGGTAGGCAGCGGGCGGTGGTGTTACACAGGGGTATCTCTAAGGTTATGGGGGGTTTGGTTTGAGAGGGGGTAAGGGGTTAGATTTTAGATATATTAAAATTAAGGAATTAATTAGAGCCGTTGGATGATAGAAACCCAACGGCTATGATTAATCCCTTAATAAAAACGGGGTCGTTTCGGCTAAGTGAGGGTGGACTGGGTAGAGAAAAATGGGTCGGGTCTGGTTAGGCGGGTAAGGGTAAAGCTTTGGGACCGTTGGACGTGAGGGGGTGGACGATCGAGATCTACTGATCTTGAAATGACGTAGTTTTGCATATATATTACGTCGTTTCACTGTTCTGTATAAGGAACCTCCTGGACGGGGTTTTGGACGCGTTATTGGGCCGGCTTGGACGATTTTATTAACAACAATGTGTGGGCCTGTTTTGATTTAAAGCAACTGGCCCAAAACCAATGACTTCTCTTTTATTTAATTCTTTTACCTTTTCTTTTCTTTTCTTTCTCTTTTATTTTCTTCCTATTTTCCAAAATTGCAACCTAAAATTATAAAACCAAAGTAACTTAACAATACTTATTATCTCTAAATAATAATTATCTTAAACACCTAAATACTAAATCACACAGTTAGACACTAAAATGCAAAATGCATTATTTTTTTATTTTGATAAAATAAGTAATTTACTATTTAACTCAAGAATTACAAAATTAAATCCTAAATGCAATTGCAACGTATTTTTATATTTTTTATTAATTTAACAAATAAACATGCACACACAAATGCGAACAATAACTGAAAATATCAAGAAAATTCACAAAATCGCACACCAAGGAAATTTTTCTTTATTTTAAATTTTTTGGGAGTGGTTCGCATAGGAAAAAATCATGTGCTCACAGTTCCTTTGGAGTTACTTCTGGACAATTCCTTGGCTTTATTGTTCAACATCGAGGTATTGAGTTAGATCAAGCCAAAGTTGACGCAATCTTAAAGATGCCCGAGCCCAGAAATTTACATGAACTGAAAAGTCTACAAGGAAAATTGACGTAACTTAGAAGATTCATCTCAAATCTAGCAGGTATATGCCAACCTTTTAGCCGCCTCACGAAGAAATGTGTACCTTTTGAATGGGACCAAGCTTGTATCAGCGCATTCCAAAGCATCAAATCCTACTTGATGAAACCTAAGGTTTTGGCAGCCCCTATACCAGGAAAGCCATTGATTCTATATATTGCAGCCCAGGAAAGGTCACTTGGAGCCCTTTTGGCCCAATAAAATGGTGAAAGTAAAGAAACTTCCCTCTACTACTTGAGTAGGTTGATGACCCCAAATGAGCTGAAGTATTCTCCGATTGAAAAGTTGTGTCTGGCATTGGTTTTCACAATTCAAAAGCTGAAGCACTACTTTCAAGCTCATGTTATCCATCTCGTCTCGAAGGAGAACCCAATCAAGTTTGTTATGTCAAAATCAGTCAACAATGATCGATTAGCAAAGTGGTACCTCCAATTTGAACAATTCGAGATTGTTTACATCGCACAAAAAGCTGTGAAAGGACAAGCTTCGGCAGATTTCTTCATAGATCATCCAATACGCGATGATTGGGAGTTGACTGATGAACTACCTGATGAGGATGCATGGTCATCAAAGTGAAACCACTATGGAAATGTATTTCGATGGTGTCGCACATCGTGAAAGAGTTGGTGCAGGTGTTGTGTTTGTCACTTCTCAAGGAGAAGTATTTCCATATTCCTTCACCTTAACACAACATTGCACCAACAACGTTGTAGAATATAAGCACTCATACTTGGGCTTGATATGGCCGTTGATATAAGACAAATCCAATTACATAATTTTGGAGACTCTAAGTGAGTGATCATTCAATTTATAGGTAGCTATGAGGTCAAAAAGCCAGAATTGCATCCTTATCATGATTATTCACAGAAATTGATTGGATGGCTTGGCAATGTAACTCTTCAGCATGTGCCAAGAAAGGAAATAAGAAAGATGAAACCTTAGCTGCTCTAGCTTCGACTTTGACTTTTCTCGGCTAGACACAAAACACTATTTTCCAAAAATGGATAGTACCACCAGATGAGAACAAGGATGAGAAAAGCAAACTCGAGCATTTGATAGCCATCACTGAAGCTGAGAAGGTTGATTGGCAACAAACCATGATCGACTACTAATGTTATGGGATACTTCCATAAGATCCAAGGAGAAAGATCAAAATTCGTCGGCGTGCTCCTCGCTTCCTTTACTACAAAGACACTTTGTACGAAGATCATTTGAGGGAGTTCTTTTGCATTGTTTAGGGCAACTTAAGCATGCAAGAGGCACACTCTGGAGTTTGTGGATCACATCAATCTGGGCCTAAGCTCTACTTCCACATGAAGAGGATGGGTTACTACTGGACGAGAATGGTCAAAGATTGCTTAGATTATGCTAAAATATACAAGGCTTGCCAGTTTCACGCAAATTTTATGCACCAACCACCTGAAATGTTACACCGTACTGTTGCATCTTAGCCATTTGACGCTTGAGGATTAGATGTTGTTGGACCACTTACAAAATCTTTAGAGGATATCTATACATCTTGGCTGTAACTGATTGCTTCTCAAAATGGGCTGAGGTTGTCGCTCTCAAGGAAGTGAAGAAAGAGAATATTGCAAACTTCATTCGAGTGAACATCATATATCGCTTCAGCATTCCAAGTTATATAATGATTGTTGATACCCAATTTTTTCCTATATATTTTTATACTCAAAATATTTTCAAAATAGAATATATATACATATATAAGCATGCCCAAATATTTTGGTATTTTTCCTTTATTTTTAAAGATTTTTAAATCAATTATTGTCTATTATTACACTACAAAAAATCAATAATTATTCCCAAACTAGCATTTTTGGTGAATAATTTATTTAATTATCATATTTACACTAAGATATAATTAAGTTAATTTTTGTGTATTTTTTTTATACATTTGTTTGGTAATTTTAAGCTAAATTACATATAATTGCAATTATAACTTATTTTACAATTAACAACATTTCATAATCATAAAATCATTTTTAGTATTTTTAAATTAATATTTATATGTTATTAATTAGTTCAGTACCTTTAATTTATTTTTAAATCATTTTTACTATTTTTATAAAATAATAAAAGGGAAAAATTGGCTATTTAACAAACAGCCCTTAGCATTTCAATTATAGCCAAATTGGTCACACCCCTATCAAATTTTTAAATGGCCCAATACCCTATTTAAACCAACCCAGCCCAATCCCCAAAATAACCCGGTCCAATCTTTTTTTTTATCTAAGTCGTCGATCAAATGAGACGACCCAGATTTAATTCCCATAATTAATATCAATTACACCACCCCCAAACCCCTCATTTCTTTGAGACCGTCTCTCTCTCTCTCTCTATATCGTCTCTCCCTCTCCCTACTCTCTAGAACCTTCTGGTTCTCTCTTCTCCGATGAACTCCACCGCTTCTCCGGCCACCTCCAATCTCACCCCATTCGACCATCAACCGCCATAAGACCATAGATCGTTGGTTCTCTCTATTTTTGAGATCCAAAAACCCCTACCATGTGAATCAGTCCCTAAAAAGTTTCGCCTGGTTTGTTTCCGGCCACCTCCCTTTCACTAAGGCTCTGATGGGCCTCTCACTGTCCTGTTCAACACCTCTAGGACCTTCGAGGTTTATGGACCATGGTGGTTGAGACCTAGGGTTCCTATTTCTGCTACTTGTGGGTTCTCCGGTGTGATTTCACCTGAAATCACACCCTATACGTCACGATCTATGAAGTTTCGACAGGTTCTCTCAACTTTTATTAGGGTTTTCCCTTTTAAAACCCTAACTCTCTCTTGAATCTCTCAAAAAAGTTCTATTCTCATGATATTTTCATGTTTTCCTCTATGTTCTGCTTATTTTCGAGTTTATTCTGAAAGATCTTTTACTTTGAACCACCTTTTACTTTCTTTGAAAATTAGGGTTCTTAGATTTCTTTTACACATGCTTTAACTGATTTTCTTTATGATTAAATCTTTTCTTTATTTATTCTGACATGTTTCTATGCTCTCACTATTTTTAGTTTGACTCTGCTAAAAAACCCTAATTTCTAAAATGTCTACTTGTTTGATTATGGGTGTTGGCATGTCTCTTTGCCTTTGTTATGTGTGTTAGACTAATTTTCTTGGCCTTGTCTCTGTGTGTTAGCATGTTCCTTCGTCTGATTATGCGTGTTAACACGATTCTCTTTACTCTGATTCTATGTGTTTAGCATGCTCCTTCGTTTGATTGTGTGTTAGCCTGATGTCCCTTGACTCTTGTTAATGTTTCATGGTCACCATGCTTTGAATATGTCCTGTTGAATCTTAATTTGTTTTCACTAGCTCTGAGTGATTTTGTTTGTTCATCTTTTGTTCCCCTTCTGTCTATATAGCTAATTTTGTTCATTTACCTCTATTTATATGTTACAAATGCAGAATCATGACTTCATACGATTGATTCTAATTTTCCTTGATTGATTGGTAATTCAAAAACTTTCTTTTAAAACCCTAGCATTCTACCTGCCCCTTTGAATTAGTTGGTTTTGTTGCCTTTTTTGTTATAGTACTCTATTCTTTTAAGACTTTACTTAATTAGAATTTTCTTGAATTTGGCTTTAATTGGCTACTATTTGCAATACTGAATCTTGATCCCCTCCTTATTTATTCGTACACTGATTTTTCCTACTTGCCTTATATGGTGCTGAATATTTTCGTTTGATTTTGATTCCCTTAATTAATGGGAGTACTTCCTTGATTCTTTGATTAATTGATTCCGTGTTCTTCAATTAACATATTTCTCTGATTTTTACCTTATTTTACCCCATACTTTCAACTATAAATACCCTAAGTCTTTTACACAAACACACAACAGTCTTCTGACTTACACACCACTGAATACTTTCAAATCTGTATTCTCTATTGCTCCGCTACTATTCTCTGCTCCTGTTTATTATTAGTCGGCTAAAAGCCAAGGCTAATATAGTGCTACTCCTTTATCTTTGCATCTTGCTTTTGCTCTTTACTAGTAAGTCCTGATTAACTTTTCAAGTCTCACACCAATGTGTGTATTTTTATTTGAGTTAATTATTTTTTGTGATTCTCTTCTACTTATGCTTCTCCTGTTCAGTGTGTAATTGATTCTTTACTCTAATGCTTCACCATGCCTTCTGATTTACATGTTAAGTCTGACTTTGTTTACTCCTAACTTTATTTGTTATGTCTATGTCCTGTTGTTACACATTAGCATGCCTAAACTCTACTGCATCCCAGTCCCCTGAATCCCCTGATTCTGTGTAGTCCTGTCCATTAAACCTGCATCCCTTTTAGCATTGTGTGATCTATTTGCTTCCCTTTACCCGTGATCATTTTATGCAATCTTATGCTATTGTTTCTGTTGTTTCTTTCTAAAACAAACCCCTTGTCTTCTAAAAACTTTTCTTTTAAATACTTCTTCCTTCACTTCACACTATTCTTAGAAAATAGGATATGCCCCCTTCGTGTGAGCATTGCTTTGAGTACCTGTGAGTACTCACTGAACTTTGACACATAAGGCTGGTATTCCACACTGCACATGTCCTGCATTCTTCTAAAATGTCTATGTGCTGGTATTGGCCAGGGACCCAATTGGGCCGTAGGGAGCTTTGCCGCACCTAGACCATGGCAAAGGCTGTGAACTCGAAGGGGTTGAGATTGGAAGATTGTGCCTGATTGAAGGCTCCCTATAGCATAACTTTTTATTTTTCTATTATTTAGTATTGTAATTCAGATGCTACTGGTTTGTAATAATTTGTAAACAAACAATTGGGGGTGAATGATGAATATGGGGGAGGGTTATGCATGCTTAGTATAAATCATGGGTAGAAAACATGCTTATAGGATTTTATTTGCGCAATAGGCAACCTGTATAGGTCATGCATCTCATTCATTAGAAATCCTGCTTTAGGTTCTTTATTTTTAGTCTGTCATTATGCTCATCTTGTAACCACGCTCAGTTAATAACCAACAATGATTAATAACAAGCCAAATAACTTGGCATTACTGCATTGGCATATTAGAAATCATGTTCGTAGGAACTCTTATGTGCATTAGATATCCTATCCATAGGACTTCTCACTTGTTCGAGTTGCAGTGGTTAATTCATGTTAGTCCAATAACCGTGTTAAAATATGGCTAAGTGGTTTGAGACGTTTTTTTTGCAAACACCTTACCATGCGTACCTTTATAAATCAGAATAAAGAAAATGTATGTTCATTCCTTTATAAATAATCAAGTAATGTATAACGACGCCTAGGCAAACCTTAGGCTCGTTAGGAACTGATCAATTGTGTCTTTTATTAGCCTAAAACCAAACCAACTTCTTTAAGTTTTAACTCTGCAGTTCCCCTTCTTGTTGTTATCTTTTGAAGTTCACTCAACTTTTCTTTTCTTAAAACAAAACTCTGCTGAAAATGATTTTTTAAAATGACACACCTTTACCTTTACTGAGTTCTGATTTTTTATGTTTGCAAATACCTGGGTTACCTATCTCTGTCCAAAATCATGCTATTATTGTTACTACTTCATTTCTAAAACCAAGTTTTAACTAATGAAAAAGTCCCTATCTTTTTAGACCCTAATTATGTTTAAGGCATGCTACTTATGTGTTTTGTTTGAGGAGGTGTACATGGGCCTTTACGTGTTTACATGCTTTCACCCCCAACATGCAGTATGTATTTTTGTATGTCGCCTTAGATTTTTGTCCTTTGAAACCAATCATCCTAATATCCTACCCTTTAGGATTAGTAGTCCTAAGTACCTCCGGGACTAACAGAGAGGGCGTCGACAACATGGCAACTCTGCTGGGGATTTTTTTAGGCTTTTACCATTTCATGTTGCTTGTGACTTTATTATTGCCTTTATTTAATGTCTTTACATCTTTTCTACTACGAAACTGACTTGGCTTTTTGTTTTTTTTTCTTTTTTCTCTTTAATGCTTTCTTTTACTGCTTTCCTTCAATATTGTTGTAATTTTTGAGCAATTATTGTAATCTTTATGAACGTGAAAATACGTGACAATTTATTTTATTTTTGTAATTGAATCTTTAACATCATATTCCACTCATGCCAAAAAAATACCATAGCAATGCTTATAATGAGTTGTTGCGCTCTTCCGATATTATTACCCCCTAAATTTGACAAAGGCATATTTGCATTAAAACCAGTCGATCAGCGGTGCAGTCGACGGTTCCGTGCCTTTCCCTCTTGAGTTGTCCACTTAAGGGTACCGGTCTAATACCCCATAGAAACCTTATTCTATTTAACTGTGCATGCATCACTGTCAAGCCTAGTCAAGTTAGTTATGCTGTCCACATAATGGCTCTTTAACATAGCCCTGTCCAAAGTCCACTGGGTTTCCTTGGAACCCAAACGGACAACACCATATTCTGTGTATTTATTTGGAGAACTAAATGCCACTACGGTAATTATTGGTTTAAATAGTCGAGTCCAGCGGGGTAAGGGTCTTAACCCTTTTATTTTGCAGAAAATAGAGAATAAAGTTCCTAACTTCGGTATGGTCAACATACCCTCACTCTTTCTGACCTGGTGGAGGAACCTCCCATCAAGTGACCAAATCAATGAATGGAAAGAGAGGGCTGCCAAGGCTAGCGAAAAGCTGGAATATCTGGAATACAGTCTGCTGGAATTGGAAGAAAAAGTGAGAAAGAGAGTCACCGACTGCCAGAATGCCGAGGGAAACGAAGGAAAGAACCTGGCAAAAGCATTTTTACTGGAGAATATACGCAAACTGGAGGATTTGATCAACGAGAACATTCAACCCGGGGAAGGTCCTTCTGGGACCAAATAGATAGGATTCTTTTCTTTTTACTTTAAATGTAATAAGGCCAATGGCCATTAGTGACATTTTACTTTCCGCAATTTTAGTGTCGTTTTGGGATTCGTCTTATTTTTTATCAATAAAATGAGGCATTTAGCATTATAAGTTCTCCAAATCAACTTGTCGCTAGGCCTACCTCCGGCACAACGAGGCACCCAAATTAGGACACGATTTATATTCTTGCATTATGTGTTTAAATATTGCAACATTTTTCTCATAACCCGTACTAACTTATTACCTTTTGTTTTTACTTTTTATTTTTTCCCCTCCCCAAAAGGTTAGTTCGTGCACTCTGGCATCATCATTCTACTCCACAAGATCTAAGGGCCCTCCACCTCCTCATCCTTCGAGTCCTATCAGAAACAAGAACAAAGCAAAAATGGAAGACTTGAGCAACGTCAGGAAGGAGAACTCAGTTGAAAGGGTAGAGGTTCCTCAGGGTATTCAGGTTTCGAAAGAAAGTGCAGACCAGGTCGAACAGAAGTTACTAAAATTTCAAGAAGAATTGGACCAAGTTCGGAACTTGGCAAGCTTGTTATTTTCCCTAACTACCCCAGGCGTTAACTTCCCCAATGCTCAAAATCCTATACCTCCACAGATGGTCCCAAAACTGCAAAAACAACCCCGCTCCCCATCAGAACTGCAACACATGTCACACTTCAAACAACACCCTACTCCTTATTCCCGAACCACTAAACATAAATGATCATCCCTACCACACCCCCATCTATGTGTAAACCATGCCACAATACACTCAACCTATTTCAAGCACACCGGAGTCTGATGATAAATACCCTCTCATCAAGAAATTGACTAGCCGAGTCCAGGGTGTTGAAGGAAACAAAGGCATTGGGGGGATGAATTATGAGGACCTTTGCATTCTGCCAGACGTCGAACTTCCCAAGGGGTACAAACCTCCCAAGTTTGAGATATTTGATGGATCGGGGGATCCTAGAGTCCATTTGAGGACATACTGTGACAAGTTGGTCAGGCTTCATGCGAAGTTTGAAAGGTGATGCTCTATCTTGGTACATTATCCAAGACCCCAAGAAGTGGATAAGTTGGGTGGGAATGGCGTCCGATTTCATGGACAGGTTCACATTCAATACGGAGAATGCGCCAGATGTATTCTACATCCAGAATTTGAAGAAGAAACCTACAGAGACATTCTGTGAGTATCTACTCATTGGAGATCAGAGGCTGCTAAGGTCAGGCCGACCTTAGAAGAAGAACAGATGAACAGGTTTTTCGTCCGAGCTCAAGATCCACAGTATTATGAGAGGTTGATATTGATCGAAGGCTAGGAATTCTCCGACATCATCAAGCTAGGAGAAAGGATTGAGGAAGGCATTAAAAGTGGTATGGTCACTAATTCTGAGTGGTATGGTCACTAAAAGGTAAGTTCTATAAAGCAGTGGTTAGGCCGGCAATGTTATATGGGACTGAGTGTTGGCCGGTTAAGAATTCACACACTCAGAAGATGAAAGTAGCAGAGATGAGGATGTTGAGGTGGATGTGCGGGCATACAAGGATGGATAAGATTAGGAATGAAGATATTAGAGAGAAGGTGGGTGTGGCCCCCATAGAGGACAAGATGCG
>MU749763.1:5602-27503 GCA_026770625.1 Nicotiana glauca | reverse complement strand
TACTAACTTATTGTCTCTCTTGTTGATGTCTTGAGCCGAGGGTCTCCTGGAAACAGCCTCTCTGCCCACGGGGTAGGGGTAAGATCTGCGTACATATTACCCTCCCCAGACCCCACTTGTGGGATTATACTGGGTGGTTGTTGTTGTTGTTGTTGTTGTCACTAATTCTGAGGCATTGCAGGCTACTAACAAGGCTCTACAATCTGGTGGCACGTCCGGTGGTGGTTGCACAGAGAACAAAATCCCTAATAAAATACCAAGCTTACCCAATACCTCCTCTCACATATCAACCTATCCCTAATTACCAAGCACCTCCACCCTCTTACCAAGTTCCACCACCTACTTACCAATCATCTCCATCCCCCACATATCAACTTACCTCACCAAGATATTCCTAACCCGCACCCATCTACCAAGCCTATAATGCTCAGCCCTCTCACTATCAATCACCTCCCACCCGCCAAAACTTCCCTATACTGCGCCCTAACTTTGATCGTAGACCTGCCAAGCAATACACCGCCATCGTCGAACCAATCGACCAACTATATGAAAGCTCAAAGCTGCTGGTTACGTCACACCAATCCCTGCCATAACCCTAGAAAATCCTTCCTAATGGGTAAACCCAAACAAAACCTGTGCATACCATTCCGGCATGAAGGGGCATACCATTGATGAATGCCGGTATCTGAAAGATAAAATCCAAGATTTAATTGACAATAAGATCATCGTGGAAAAGGAGCCTGTTCCTAATGTTCGCAACAATCCCCTGCCTGACCACAAGGGTGGAGGCATGCACATGATCGAGGTAGAAGATGATTGGGACCCCAAAGGGTCGATTGGATTAATTGCTGAAGGTGACAAGCCCAAGAAACCAACAGTCACACTAAATCCAATTGTGGTCCAGATCCATCCCTCTGGGGATGCTAAAGTAAATATGTCCATACCACTCGAGCTTGAAACACCATCGTCTACAAAGACCACAGAGCCAATTAAGGTTGAGTTTGGGTCTCCAAAGGCACCTATACCATTTAAAGTTGCTGTGTTACCTCCCAAAATGAGGGTACCCATTTACGTAGCAATGTCAACCATAATGTCGTTCCATACACAGGCTGTTCCTTAGGATTACACCACCGAGGCGAGAAGGAAGGGGAAAACTAGGTCTGGAGAAGCAATTACGGCACAGGGCATGACTAGAACCGGTAGGATTTATACTCTAGAACATCCAGCTGAGTCCAGCAAGCAGGCCCCTGGGCGTCCGACCATCACTGAAACTGGGCCTGGTGACCTCTAGAGGAAGATACAGGCAAAAGAGTACTCAGTCATTGATCAACTGAATAAAACACCGACCCAAATCTCCATCTTAGCCTTGCTACAAAGCTCTAACGCACATAAAAATGCCTTGTTGAAGATACTGAGTGAGGCATATGTACCCAACAACATAATTGGAGGAGAAATGGCGAACATGGTAGGGCAGATATTGGAGATTCATAAGATTACTTTCCACGAAGATGAGTTGCCCTCGGAAGGGCTAAGCCACAACAAAGCGTTGCACATCACTGTGCAATGTGAAGACTATTTCATCACCAGGACTTTGATTGACGGAGGGTCCAACCTCAATATTTGTCCATTGGTGACTCTCAGAACATTGGGGAAGAGCCTGCATGAGATTAAGGATGGGACTATCAATGTCAAAACTTCTGATGGTTCCCAAAGGTCCACTATTGGGGAAATCAATTTGTGTCTGCAAATGGGACCGACTTAGTTTGACATTGATTTTCAAGTGATAGACATCCCGGCATCTTATAACTTACTACTGGGACGACCTTGGATCCACGTCGCTGGAGCTGTAGACTCAACCCTGCACCAGGCAGTGAAGTTCGAGTGGAATAACCAAGAGGTGATTATTCATGGCGACGTTAGTAACCCCATATACAGTCGCCAGACCATCCCAGCAAGCGGAGAAAGAAAAAAGCTAAGCGGAGAAACCTACCATCACATTGAGCGAGTCAACGCCGTGGACAAGGATAAGTGGTGGGATAACAAGATCGAAAGTATACTGAATTGGAGCGGGTATGAACCTGGCAAAAGGCTCGGCAAGAACCTTTAGGGAATCACTAAACCTATCAAATTAAAGAAGCATGGCACCACCTTCGGGTTAGGGTATGGCTATACTTGGGAAGAATTCAAGAACTGGTCGCCATCATGGCGCGACCCTTACTATCCGTTGGAGCACCCGATACCTTTCCTGGAGTAGACTTTCCAGCCAGCAGACATCATATATGGGTAAGAAGAAGAAGAAACATTGGCGGCAATGAAGAATCTGTTCTTGGAAGACGGCAATATGGACTGTCACGTCATTTTTGAGGAGGAAGGGGAGGAAGGCCCTTCCATACAAGCTGTGAGCCGAGGAGCGCGACTCAACAATTGGTCCATCAGAACCACCAAGGCTCGGAAAGCTTTGGGGTAGCAAGGCTGAACAAAGCACTATGCATCATCTTTTACTTTTTCACTAGTTGATTTCCTTTCCGTATTTTCTTTAAATTTCAGAAAGAACTCCAATGTTCTAAAAAATTATGGAATTTATCAAAGTATTTCAGTTTCTTATAAATCTCGCTCTTATTATTTTCTCTATCATTTACTTTATTCACACAATATTACTATTACTTATCTTGCTGAACCGACAAATGTGACATGCAACGAGATAACGCAACAAACGGATATAGACTCAGAAGAGGATGGAAATGCCAGAAGAAGTCGTTAAAGAGGTTGAGGAATTTGAGAATAGGCCCAAGTCTAACTTGGACAAAACTAAGGTTGTCAACTTAGGGGATACAGAGAATGTCAAGGAAACGCGCATCAGTGTTCACCCGTTATCGTCAGAAAAGGAAGAGTACACGGAGTTCTTAAAAGAATATGCAGACATATTTGCCTGGTCGTATGATGATATGACTGGTCTCAGTACATCTATTGTATCTCACAAACTTCCAACATATTCTACATGTCCGCCGGTAAAGCAGAAGCTCAAAAAGTTCAAGCCAGACGTGAGTTTGAAAATCAAGGAAGAAGTTACCAAACAAGTCAAAGCCAAGGTCCTCAGGGTAGTGGAGTATCCAACATGGCTGGCCAACATTGTGACAATTCCAAAGAAGGACGGGAAGGTCAGAGTCTGTGTCGACTACTAGGACCTCAACCGAGCCAGTCCGAAAGACGACTTCCCCTTACTGAACATGCACATCCTGATTGATAACTGCACCAAGCACGAGTTGCAGTCATTTGTCGATTGTTTTGCTGGGTATCATCAGATATGGATGGACGAAGAATAAGCGGAGAAAACAGCTTTCATTACGCCGTAGGGGATGTATTGTTACAAGATAATGCCATTCAGATTGAAGAATGCTGGGGCCACCTACATGAGGGCCATGACTACTATTTTTCATAACATGATACACAAAGAGATTGAGGTGTACGTAGACGATGTCATCATCAAATCCAAGAAAGCCACTGATCACATGGAAGATCTGAGAAAGTTCTTCAACAGACTAAGAAGGTACAACTCGAAACTGAACCCCGCCAAATGTGCGTTTGGGGTTCCTGCCGGAAAACTGCTTGGGTTCATCGTTAGTCAACGAGGAATAGAATTGGATCCATCAAAGGTTAAGTCCATTTAAGAATTGCCACCGCCAAAAAAACAAGAAAGAGGTTATGAGTTTCTTGGGGAGACTCAACTACATCAGCCGGTTCATAGCTCAGCCCACTGTCATTTGTGAACCAATCTTTAAGATGTTGAAGAAGGACCCTGCCACTAATTGGACAGATGATTGTCTAAAAGCCTTTGACATAATCAAGGAATACCTGTCAACGCCGCCAGTTCTGGTTTCGCCCGAACCGGGTAGACCACTATTGCTCTACCTTGCAGAACTGGATGGAGCATTCGGTTGTGTTTTGGGACAACATGATGAAACAGGGAGAAAGGAGCAAGCCATCTACTATCTCAGCAAGAAGTTCACCCCGTAAGAGGCCCAGTATTCCCTGCTTAAACACACCTGTTGTGCTCTAACTTGTGTAGCTCAGAGGTTGAGGTATTATTTCTGTGCCTATACCACTTATCACATATCAAGGATGGATCTGCTGAAATATATCTTTCAGAAGCCCATGCCCACTGGCAAACTAGCCAAGTAGAAAATCCTGTTGAGTGAACTCGACAATGTTTACATGACTTAGAAGGCAATCAAAGGATAGGCACTGGCAGATCATCTTGCCAAAAATCCCGTAGATGGAGAATACGAGCCTCTAAAGACGTATTTTCCTAACGAAGAGGTCTCTTTCATATGAGAAGATATTGCATAATCCTATGATGGTTGGAGAATGTTTTTCGACGGAGCAGCAAATTTCAAAGGAGTTGGCATAGGAACAGTCATAATATCAGAAACAGGTCAGCATTATCTGGTGTCTGCCAAGCTCAGGTTCCCGTGTACCAACAACATAGCTGAGTACGAAGCATGCATCCTGGGACTCAAGATGGCCATTGACATGAACATCCAGTAGTTGCTAGTGATCGGGGATTCAGACTTGCTCATAAATCAGGTCCGAGAAGAATGGGCAACCAAGAACTCCAAGATACTCCCTCATTTGCATCATGTATGAGAGTTGAGGAAGAGGTTTACAAAGACAGAATTCCGGCATGTCCCCAGAGTCCAGAATGAGTTTGCCGATGCATTGGCCACTCTATCATCCATGGTTCAGCATCCAGATAAGAACTTCATTGATCCTATCCCGGTAAAAATCCAGGATCAACCCGCTTACTATGCTCATGTCAAGGAAGAAACATATGGAAAATTGTGGTTTCGTGACATTAAGAAATATCTGTCAACAGGAGAATATCCAGAACTTTCAAACACTACTCAAAAGTGCACACTGCGGAGGTTATCCAATCACTTCTTTCACGTCGAAGGAATCCTGTATAGGAGGACTCCCGATTTGGGATTACTGAGGTGTGTTGAAGCAAAGGAAGCATCCATGTTGTTGGAGGAGGTTCATGCAAGGACCTGTGGCCCACACATGAATGGTTTCGTCTTAGCCAAGAAAATACTCCGAGCTGGTTATTTTTGGATGACTATGGAGATGAACTGCATCCAGTATGTCCGAAAATGCCATCGCTGTCAGATACATGCGGATATGATAAAAGTGCCTCCCAATGAGCTTAATGCAACAAGCTCTCCATGGCCATTCGCCGCTTTGGGAATGGATGTCATCGGACCTATCGAGCCTGCCGCATCAAACGGACACAGGTTCATTCTAGTGGCTATTGATTACTTCACCAAATGGGTTGAAGCAGCATCATATAAGGCAGTAACCAAGAAAGTTGTGGTAGACTTTGTCCGCGACCGTATCATTTGCCGGTTCGGCATCCCAGAGTCAATAATTACTGATAATGGTTCCAATCTCAACAGCGACCTGATGAAAGCAATGTGTGAGACGTTCAAGATTAAGCACAAGAATTCTACAGCCTATAGGCCCCAGATGAATGGAGCCGTAGAAGCGGCCAACAAGAATATCAAGAAGATACTAAGGAAGATGATAGAAAAGCATAAGCAGTGGCATGAGAAGTTATTATTCGCCTTATTGGGATATCGCACCACAATTTGCACATCAACCGGGGCAACTCCTTACATGTTGGTTTACGGTACCGAGGCAGTCATCCCGGCCGAGGTAGAAATTCCATCTCTGAAAATCGTACAGGAAGCAAAACTTGAAGATGCAGAATGGGTAAAAAGTCACTATGAGCAGTTAGCACTCATAGATGGAAAGAGAATGAACGCAGTTTTTCATGGTCAATTGTATCAGAGCAGGATCCAGAGACTTCAACAAAAGAGTCAAGCCGAGACAGTTTACGCCAGGACAGCTAGTGTTGAAGAAAATCTTCCCGCATCATGGCGAGGCCAAAGGAAAGTTCTCTCCTAACTGGCAAGGCCCGTACATGGTTCACCGGGTCCTAACAAGAGGAGCCCTCATACTCGTAGAAATGGATGGAGAGGTCTGTCCAAAGCCAATCAATTCAGATGCAGTCAAGCGTTATTATATGTAATCATTATGATCTCTTCATGCATGTAATTTGAACTACGCCTGACCTGATTCCCGTTAAAAAGGGGATACGTAGGCAGCCCTATGGGTTCAGTCACAATTCAATAAAAATTTCATCCCCCCCCCCGATATTGGAAACTGGGGCAGAATTTTAAGGAGGACCCTCAAAATTCCGAAGCCAACTTTCAGCCATTCATCGCACGCAGCCGTCAGAAACCCTAGCCCAGTAAATTGGGGTAGAATTATGAGCAGGACCCTCAAAATTTCGGAGCAAAAGAGGTCACAATGTCTTAAACTGCGTCGCAGTCGTCAGTTCATCTAAAAAGAAAATTATTATTTTTCAATTATGTATTTACGTTACATTTTTACGAAATCAGGCATGACTATTATCCGAAATGCTTTATTTATCAATGCTACCCTAATGATACACAACGTCGAGCAGGTCAAGCGAAGTCTACGGGGAGATGAACTAACCTTCCCCCCTTTACAAAACTCATGATTTTTCTTTGGACGCAGGCACCCGAGTCACATAATCATCGGATATATTTATACACTCACACTCCTTAGGAATGAAACTCTCGAAACCATCACCTATCTGCAATTGCTATCCACACATGACATCCCCAGCAGCCATAACATCGCAATCGACTATCAACTATCAGCTATCAGCTAAGAGATTTTACCATTACTTGCCTTTTACATTGCTTGCATTGCATAAGGCTACTATTCTGCCTTCCGAGACTAAGTGTTGTCTCCATCTGCATTTCCTTGCATTGCATAAGGCTACCTTTCTGCCTTTCGAGACTAAGCGTTGTCTCCATCTGCATTTCCTTTCATTACATAAGGCTGCCTTTCTGCCTTTTGAGACTAAGTGTTGTCTCCATCTGCATTTCCTTGCATTTCATAAGGCTACCTTTCTGCCTTTCGAGACTAAGCATTGTCTCCATCTGCATTCCATTGCATTGCATAAGGCTACCTTTCTACCTTTCGAGGTTAAACACTACCTCCATCCTGCATTTTCCTGCATTGCATAAGGCTACCTTTCTGCCTTTCGAGGTTAAGCACTACCTCCATGCTGCATTTTCCTGCATTGCATAAGGGTACCTTTCTACCTTCCGAGACTAAGCATTGTCTCCACTTGTCGGCTGAAATATTGCCAATTTTATTTATGCTTTACATCGGCTGAAACATCGCCAACTATATTTAAATCTCTATGTCGGCTGAAACAACGCTAATTTTATTTATGCTTTACATCGGCTGAAACATCGCCAACTATATTTAAATCTCTATGTCAGCTGAAACATCACCAATTTTATTTAAATCACTATGTTGGCTGAAACATCGCCAATTTTATTTAAATTTCTATGTCGGCTGAAATATCGCCATTTATATTTATGCTTTACATCAGCTGAAATATCGCCAAATACTGCATTTTCATGGGTTGAAATATCGCCAAATTGTCCAAAGGCGTCATTGTTCGGGGGCATCATTTTCATAGCCCGAGAACGCCATGCCATGGCTTGAGGACCCTGCTTTTATCTTTTGCATATCATCATTCAAAGTCATTATGATTCAGAGGCATCATTCTCATAGCTCGAGAACATCATTTCATAGCCTACGAATCCTCTATTATACGCTTCATGGCCCAGGACGTTATGGTCTGAGGACGCCATCCTACACGTCCGAAAACAGGGAACTTGCATGACATTTAAATTTATGCACGATATGTTCGTATTGCTCATTTGCAAGTACACCGGCTAGCAATGGCCATCACAATAGATGTGATCTCGCTCCGATTCCAGCAGCCCATCGGTCCCTAACCATCCTTATCAACTCGAATATCGCGTCCGTCTTTCGAAATCTCCATCGGCATGTTCCGCCGACGGAACCCCTGAACTACATATGGCCTGATTCCTGTAAGACCAAGGATATGCAGGTCTGCTGATACCCAATTTTTCGCTACATATTTTTATACTCAAAATATTCTCAAAATAGCATATACATATATATATATATATATATATATATATATATATATAAGCATGCCCAAAAATTTTGGTATTTTTTCTTTATTTTTAAAGATTTTTAAATCAATTATTATCTATTTTTACACTACAAAAATTCAATAATTGTTCCCAAACTAGCAATTTTGGTGAATAATTTATTTCATTCTCATATTTACACTAAGATATAAATAAGGTAATTTTTGCGTATTTTTTTTATACATTTGTTTGGTATTTTTAAGCTAAATTGCATATAATTGCAATTATAACCTATTTTACAATTAACAGCATTTCATAATCATAAAATCACTTTTAATATTTTTACATCAATATTTATATATTATTAATTAGTTAAGTACCTTTAATTTATTTTTTAAATCATTTTTACTATTTTTATAAAATAATAAAAGAGAAAAATTGGCTATTTAACAAACAACCCTTAGTATTTCAATTATAGCCAAATTGGCCATACCCCTATCAGATTTTTAAATGGCCCAATACTCTATTTAAACCAACCCAGCCCAATCCCCAAAATAACTCGGTCCAATCTTTTTTTTTTATCTCAGTCGTTGATCAAAAGAGATCAACGGCCCAGATTTAATTCCCATAATTAAAATCAATTACCCCCTCCCCCCAAACCCCTCATTTCTTTGAGACCGTCTCTCTCTCTATAACGTCTCTCACGCTCCCTTCTCTCTAAAATCTTCTGGTTCTCTCTTCTCCGATGAACTCCACCGCCTCTCCGGCCACCTCCAATCTCACCCCATTCGACCATCAACTGCCATGAGACCCTAGATCGCTGGTTCTCTCTATTTTTGAGATCCCAAAACCCCTACCATGTTAATCAGTCCCTAAAAAGTTTCGTCTGGTTTGTTTTCGGCCATCTCCGGCCACTTCCCTTTCACTAAGGCTTCGATGGGCCTCTCACAGTCCTGTTTAACACCTCTAGGACCTTCAAGGTTTATGGACCATGGTGGTTGAGACCTAGGGTTCCTCGTTCTGCTACTTGTGGGTTCTCCGGTGTGATTTCAGGCGAAATCACACCCTATACGTCACGATCTATGAAGTTTCCACAGGTTCTCTTAACTTTTATTAGGGTTTTCCCTTTTAAAACCCTAACACTCTCTTGAATCTCTGAAAACAGTGCTATTCTCATGATATTTTCATGTTTTCCTCTATGTTCTGCTTATTTTCGAGTTTATTCTGAAAGACCTTTTACTTTGAACCACCTTTTACTTTCTTTGAAAATTAGGGTTCTTAGATTTCTTTTACGCATGCTTTAACTGATTTTCTTTATGATTAAATCTTATCTTTGTTTATTCTGACTTGTTTATATGCTCTCACTATTTTTAATTTGACTCTGCTAAAAAACCCTAATTTCTAAAATGTTTACTTGTTTGATTATGGGTGTTGGCATGTCTCTTTGCCTTAGTTATGTGTGTTAGACTAATTTTCTTGGCCTTATCTCTATGTGTTAGCATGTTCCTTCATCTGATTATGCGTGTTAGCACGATTCTCTTTACTCTGAATCTATGTGTTTAGCATGCTCCTTCATTTGATTGTGTGTTTTAGCCTGATGTCCCTTGACTCTTGTTAATGTTTCATGGTCACCATGCTTCGAATATGTCCTGATGAATCTTAATTTGTTTTCACTAGCTCTGAGTGATTGTGTTTGTTCATCTTTTGTTCCCCTTCTGTCTATATAGCTAATTTTGTTCATTTACCTCTATTTAAATGTTAAAAATGCAGAATCATGACTTCATACGATTGATTTTGATTTTCCTTGATTGATTGGTAATTCAAAAACTTTCTTTTAAAACCCTAGCATTCTACCCGCCCTTTTGAATTAGTTGGTTTTGTTGCCTTATTTGTTATAGTACTCTATTCTTTTAAGCCTTTGCTTAATTAGAATTTTCTTGAATTTGGCTTTAATTGGCTATTATATGCAATATTGAATCTTGATCCCCTCCTTATTTATTCGTACACTGATTTTTCCTACTTGCCTTATATGGTGCTGAATATTTTCGTTTGATTTTGATTCCCTTAATTAATGGGAGTACTTCCTTGATTCTTTGATTAATTGATTCTGTGTTCTTCAATTAACATCTTTCTGTGATTTTTACCTTATTTTACCCCCTACTTTCAACTATAAATACCCTAAGTCTTTTACACAAACACACAACAGTCTTCTGACTTACACACCACTGAATACTTTCAAATTTGTATTCTCTATTGCTCCGCTACTATTCTCTGCTCCTGTTTATTATTAGTCGGCTAAAAGCCAAGGCTAATATAGTGTTACTCCTTTATCTTTGCATCTTGCTTTTGCTCTTTACTGGTATCTCCTAATTAACTTTTCATGTCTCACACCAATGTGTTTGTTTTTGTTTCAGTTCATTATTTTTTGTCATTCTCTTCTACTTATGCTTCTCCTGTTCAGTGTGTAATTGATTCTTTACTCTAATGCTTCACCATTCCTTCTGATTTAAATGTTAAGTCTGGCTTTGTTTACTCCTAACATTATTTGTTATGTCTATGTCCTGGTGTTACACATTAGCATGCCTAAACTCGACTGCCTCCCAGTCCCCTGAATCCCTTGATTCTGTGTAGTCCTGTCCATTAAACCTGCATCCCTTTTAACATTGTGTGATCTATTTGCTTCCCTTTCCCCATGATCATTGTATGCAATCTTATGCTATTGTTTCTATTGTTTCTTTCTAAAACAAACCCCTAGTTTTCTTAATTTTAAACACTTCTTCCTGCACTTCACACTATTCTTAGAAAATAGGATCTGCCCCCTTCGTGTGAGCATTGCTTTGAGTACCTCTGAGTACTCACTGAACTTTGACACACAAGGCTGGTATTCCACACTGCACATGTCCTGCATTCTTCTAAAATGTCTAGGTGCTGGTATTGGCCAGGGACCCAATGGGGCCCTAGGGAGCTTTGTCGCACCTAGACCATAGCAAAGGCTGTGAACTCGAAGGGGTTGAGATTGGAAGATTGTGCCTGATTGAAGGCTTCCTATAGCATAGGTTTTTATTTTTCTGTTCTTTGGCATTGTAATTCAGATGCTACTGGTTTGTAATAATTTATAAACAAACAATTGGGGGTGAATAGTGAATATGAGGGAGAGTTATGGATGCTTAGTATAAATCCTGGGTAGAAAACATACCTATAGGATTTTATTTGCGCAATAGACAACATGTATAGGTCATGCATCTCATTCATTAGAAATCCTGCTTTAGGTTCTTTATTTTCAGTCTGTCATTACGCTCATCTTGTAACGACGCTCAGTTAATAACCAGCAATTATTAACAACATGCCAAATAACTTGTCATTACTGCATTGGCATATTAGAAATCATGTTCTTAGGAACTCTTATGTGCATTAGATATCCTGCCCATTGGACTTCTCACTTATTCGAGTTGGAGTAGTTAATTCATGTTAGTCCAATAACTGTGTTAAAATATGGCTAAGTGGTTTGAAACGTTTTTCTTGCAAACACCTTACCACGCGTACCTTTATAAATCATAATAAAGAAAATGTATGTTCATTCCTTTATAAATAATCAGGTAATGTATAACGACGCCTAGGCAAACCTTAGACCCGTTAGGAACTGATCAATTGTGTCTTTTATTAGCCTAAAACCAACCAGCTTCTTTAAGTTTTAACTCTGCAGTTCCCCTTCTTGTTGTGATCTTCTGAAGTTCACTCAACTTTTCTTTTCTTAAAACAAAACTCTGCTGAAAATGATTTTTTTTTAAATGACACACCTTTACCTTTACTGAATTCTGATTTTTTATGTCTGCAAATCCCTGGGTTACCTATCTCTGTCCAGAATCATGCTATTATTGTTACTACTTCATTTCTAAAACCAAGTTTTAACCGCTGAAAAAGTCCCTATCTTTTGAGACCTTAATTATTTTTAAGGCATACTACTTATGTGTTTTGTTTGAGGAGGTGTACATGGGCCTTTACGTGTTTACATGCTTCCCCCCCCAACATGCAGTATGTGTTTTTGTATGTCGCCTTAGATTTTTGTCCTTTGAAACCAATCAGCCTAATATCCTATCCTTTAGGATTAGTAGTCCTAAGTACCTCCAAGACTGATAGGACGGGGCGTCGACAATGATAGATAATGGCAAACCGTTCAATAACAGATTTATGACCAAGATTTGTGAACCTTTTGGCTTCAAGCAACATAATTCATCGATGTATTATGCTGATGCAAATGGACTAGCCGAAGCTTTTAACAAGACACTTTGCAACTTGTTAAAGAAGCTCGTCTCCAATTCTAAAAGAGATTGGCATGATAAAATGGAAGAAGCTTTGTGGGCATATCGTACGACTCATCGCACGCCGACACAAGCAACTCCTTATTCTCTTGTTTAGGGAGTCGAAGCAGTTCTTCCTCTTGAGCATCAAATACAATCCTTGCAACTCGCTATCCAAGAAAGTCTTACCAAAGAAGAAAATGCTCGTTCGCTCCTTGAAGAACTAGAATCCCTTGATGAAAAAAGGCTAGAAGCTTAACAAAGTCTTGAATGTTATCAAGCTTGTCTTTCTCGTGCCTTCAACAAAAAGGTTTGCTTGACGTCCTTCCAAGTTGGAAATCAAGTTCTTGCAATAAAAAGACCTATTATCGCCTCTCGCAAATCCGGGGGAAAATTCAAGTCAAAATGGGATGGTCTATATGTTGTGCAAGAAGCCTATTCAAGTGGAGCTTACAAGTTAGTTGGTGCAGATGGCATGAGAATTGGCCCTATCAATGGAATTTTTTTGAAGAGGTATTATCCTTGAAGAATAAACGCTCCTTAATGGAGGAGCCTAAACTGCATGTTGCTATGCTCCTAGCCCGCATGAGCCTAAACTGCGAACAACAACCAAAAGAAAGGAGTCCGCTAGGTTGAAAACCTCAAAAGGGGCGGCCTAGGCAAAAGTTAGGACATAAAAAATTCGTTAGGTTAAAAACCTTGAAAGAGGCGGCCTAGGCAAAAAAAAGTCCGCTAGGTTGAAAATCTCGAAACAGCGGCCTAGGCAAAAGTTAGGACATAATTTTTTTTAAAAAGACTCACTTATTTTGAGCTATGTTATAAATTGATCCTCTTCACCGAGGTACGTAGGTAGCTTAGAGTTTCATTCTAAGTTCAGTCGCATAAGCTTTATGTATACGGTGAATCCGGGGGCCCGATTCCCCCATTGCAATACCCCTCAGGGTTCGAAGCCAAGGTCGAGACTCACCATCGGAGTTCAACAAATTATCGGTTCAAAGGGTATGGCATTCCGACAAATACAACAAGCGAGGGAGGAATTCCCAACGCACGCGACTTAGCCTGACAAGGTTGGCCTGTCTAGGGCCTATTTTCAAGACGTCACATCTAGCCATCATGTCTCCATACCTTTACGGTTAACACGTTTTATATTATACGGACTCCCCTCCTATATAAAAGGGGATCCCCATCACTTTATAAGATCATCGGATATTGGTCCTACTATTCTCCACGAGTGCAATAATATCTCTCTCCCTCCCTTCTCTCTAAATTTATTCGTCCTTACTAGCTCGAGGATACCCTTAACATCAGTAGTTTTATATTGGATTCGTATTTGTTCTTCATCTATTACTTGATATTAGCCATAAAGAGCATTGCTCGTCTATACTCTAACTGCCATCCCATTCCCGGCTGTCCTCGATACCATGAGCTCGATCCAAATAGTGGCCCCGAGGCCCTCCATCGATCAGTTCTCTGCCTGAACAGCAAATTCTTGGGCTCACTCAACTCCCCTACTAGCCTGTATCTCCTCGGTAAAACAAGCCCGGACAGTAAGCCTTCAGTCAAGTATCGCCTCATTTTAGCTTGCATTTCGTTGTTAAACTTCACATTCTGAGCATCATCTGCTCTAACAACTAGCTCGAGAATAGATCGCATATTTTTAGAATCCCATTTACAAATTTAATTATTGTTACCATTTTCACGGTAAACAGTTTGGCGCCTATCGTGGGGCTAAAAATAATAGTGATTATTTTCTTGCTGGTTCTATTGAAAAAACGCAAGTTATCTTTTACACTTTTTCTTGCCCAAAATCTTCTCTTTCAGGATAGATCGCCTGACCCGACTAGTGAAATGGGAAACCAGAACCTCAAAGTCGATAGAGAAAAGGGCACGATTGCCCTAGAGGTCGGTACTCCACCGGGTTCAACCAAGATAGAGGGGAGGGTTCTCCATCATGATGTCCACATGATTATTGGGGGAACCAACATTCCCCGAGGACCCATGTCCAAACGAATGAGAATGTCCGCTACGGAAGAAGGACTGACTCAAAGAAATTTACCTAGAGAAACCCTCATATTCGGCGAAGAGGATTTCGAGGCTATGACGGAACCACACAACGACGCGCTGGTAATCTAGTTCCTCTTAAGCAACACCAAGATAAGGTGCGAGCTAGTAGATTCAGGCAGCTCGGCTAACATAACCAGGTTCAGAAGTAGTAGAGCAACTAGGGCTGCTCGATCAAGTTGTTCCCACCCCTCGAGTTCTCCATGACTTCAATATGATTGGAGAAAAACGAAAGGAGAGATCACCCTCCAGATCAACACGTCTGGCACAATCCAAAACACCGAGTATTAGGTCATCAACAACAACATAAGATACAACTCCTTACTTGGTAGGCCTTGGATACACAACATAAGGGCAGTGCCCTCGACCTTGCACTAGGTGGTAAGATTTCCCACGAGGGATGGCATCATAACCATACATGGAGAGTAGCGGGCAGCAAGGGAAATGTTCGCGGTCTACCACGAGATGCCATCCCCCACATGCCCAATCTCGGACGAGGAGGGAAATGTACAGACCCTTGAAAATGACGAGGAAGATTTCTTCACACCCCGAACCTTCATCACCCTCGAGGAGTCCGTTGAGACCAAGTCAACAGTAGAAGAGCTGGAGCAGTCTATTTTGATCGAACACCTCCCGGATCATAAGGTATACGTGGGAGCGGGGCTGACCCTCAAACTCAGGACATGGTTTATTTGATTTCTTAGTAACAATATCGACTATTTCGCCTAGTCCCATCTAGATAGTCAGGTATCCCACCGGAAATAACCTCTCATAGGCTAAGTGTCGATCCCAAATTCAGACCTGTAAAGCAAAAGAGACAACCACAATCCAAGGTAAAACATGCCTTCATAAAAGAGGAGGTAACAAAACTCCTTAAAATCGGATCCATTAGGGAGGTAAAGTATCCCGAATTGATAGCTAACATAGTGATAGTGCCAAAAAGGGGAACAAGCTAAGGATGTGCGTAGATTATAAGATTTGAATAAAGGGTGCCCCAAAGATTCCTTCCCATTGCCTAATATCGATCGGCAGATCGATGCTACGGCCGTCCATGAGACCCTTACATTCTTCGATGCCTACTCGGGGTACAATCAAATCCAGATGAACCCCGAGGACAAGGAAAAGACCTCATTCATCATGAAATATGGTACATATTGCTATAACGTAATGCCCTTCAGGCTAAAAAATGCGGGGGCAACATACCAGATTCTAGTTAATAAAATTTTCGAGCATCAAATAGGTAAATCGATGGAGTTATATATCGATGATATGCTAGTCAAATCCCTGCACGTAGAGGACCATCTAACCCATTTGTAGGAAACTTTCAACATCCTCAGAAACTACAACATGAAGCTCAATCCTGAGAAGTGTGCCTTTGAAGTAGGCTCGGGAAAATTCCTAGGCTTCATGGTTTCAAACAGAGGGATCGAGATCAACCCCGACAAAATAAAGGCCATCGAAGAAATCACAGTGGTGAATAACGTCAAAGTCGTCCAATGGCTGACAGGGCAGATTGCGGCCTTGGGCAGATTCATATCAAGATCATCAGACAAGAGCCACCATTTATTTTCCCTACTCAAAAGAAAGAAAAGCTTCGAATGAACTCCGGAATGTCAACACGCCCTAAAAAAGCTGAAATGGTACCTGACTAGCCCGCCTCTGCCACACACACCCAAGGAGGATGAGACGTTATACCTATACCTGGCCATGTCCGAAATAGCGATAAATGGCGTATTGGTTTGAGAAGACCAAGATATGCAATTTCCTATTTATTATGTAAGTCGAACCTTGGGGGATGCCGAAACTCGGTACCCCCATCTGGAAAAATTGGCTCTCGCACTGATAAGCGCATCGCACAAGCTGAAGCCCTACTTTCGGTGCCACCGTATCTGCGTCCTGTCAACTTATCCCCTCTGGAGTGTGCTGCATAAACCTGAGTTATCAAGTCGGTTGGCTAAATGGTCCATTGAGCTCGGGGGGTACGATATCGAGTACCAACCTCGGACGGCCATCAAGTCCCAAATACTGGCAAATTTTGTAGCCGATTTCTCGCCATCCCTCGTGCTCTAGGTAGAAAAGGAACTTCTATTAAAATCAGGCATGTCCTCTGGGGTATGGACCCTGTTCACAGATAGTTCCACAAACATAAGAGTATCCGGACTCGGTATAGTCCTAAAGCCGCCCGTCGGCAGCATAATCAAGCAATCCATAAAAACCATGAAGCTAACTAACAATAAAGCCGAATATGAGGCTATGATTACGGGTTGGGAGTTGGCTAAGAGTTTGGGATCCGAAACCATCGAGGCAAAATGTGATTTGCTTCTCGTGGTAAGCCAGGTGAACGGAAACTACGAAGCCCGAGAGGACATGATGCAAAGTTACTTGGATAAAATCCAAATCACATTATGTCGCTTCAAAGAATGGACCTTGGTCCATGTGCCTCGGGAGCAGAACAACAAGGTTGATGCCCTCGCAAACCTGGGATCCTCTACTGAAGAAGAAGACTTGCTCCCTGGAGCTGTCGTCCAACTGCTCAAATCTGTGGTCGAGGAAGGTCACGTGAAAATTAATTCCTCCGGCCTGACATGGGATTGGAGGAACAAATACATCGCATATCTGAAGGACGAGAAGCTACTCACAGATCCAAAAGAATTGAGGGCCATACGAACCAAATCGGCCCAGTTCTCGCTCGACAAAAATGGAGCTCTATACAGGAGAACTTTCGACGGCCCCCTAGCGATATGCTTGGGAATAGGCGACATAGATTATGTTCTTCGAGAGATCCATGATGGCATCTATAAAAATCACCCCGGGGCCAACTCCTTAGTCTGAAGGGTGATCAGGGCGAGCTATTATTGGGATAGCATGGAAAAAGACACCAGGGAATTCATCCGAAAATGCGACAAATGTCAGAGGTTCGCTCCAATGATCCACCAGCCCGGCGAGCAACTGCATTCTATCTTATCTCTATGGCCATTCATAAAATGGGGGATGGACATCATCGGCCCCTTGCCGACAATGCCAGATAAGGCTATATTCATTCTGTTTATGACTGATTATTTGTCAAAATGGGTGGAAGCGCAGGCTTTCGAGAAAATAAAAGAGAAGGAAGTCATCAATTTTATATGGGAGCACACCATATGTCGGTTCGAGATCCCATCCGAAATAGCATGCGACAACAGGAGGCAATTCATCAGGAGCAAGGTAACACAGTTCCTTGAAGACAACAAAATCAAGAGAATCTTGTCAATGCCATATCACCCGTGTGCGAACGGCCAAGCCGAATCTATGAATAAAACCATCATTCAAAACTTGAAAAACAAGTTGGAGAGCTCCAAGGGAAAATGGAGAGAAACACTGCTCAAGGTATTATGGGCATATCGAACAATTCCAAAATCAAGCATCGGGAAGACACCTTTGTCTCTAGTATATGGTGCCAAAGCACTGATACCAGTGGAGGTCGGGGAACCAAGCACCAAATTCCAACACATGAATGAGGGGTCGAACAACGAAGCCATGGCAACGGCCCTCGAGCTGCTCGATAAAAGACGGGAAGCCTTGCTGATTCGGATGGCTACCCAAAAGCAAAAAGTCGAAAGATATTATAACAGAAGAACAAATCTCTGATACTTCAAAATCAAAGACTTAGTCCTAAGGAAGGTCACTCTTAACACCCGAAACCCTAATAAAGGGAAGCTGGGCCATTGGGAAGGGTCGTACCGTGTCCTTGGGATAGTAGGCAAAGGATCCTATAAGCTCGGCACCATGGAGGGCGATCAGCTTTCGAGTAACTGGAATGTATCGATGCTTAAGCTATATTATTGCAAGGGCATCCCATCATGAAACCCCACTAATATCCTCGAGCAAACGTCGCACTCTTTTCCTTCAATCGGGTTTTGTACCCCAAAACGGGTTTTTGCCAGCAAGATTTTTAACGAGGCGATGTCTACACACTTCCCAAGAAGGGTTAAAAGAGCCTACAAGACTTCCTTCGCAAATAGCACCGCCTCGAGAAAACGACAAATGAGGCTCCGATCGAAAATAGTGTCCCGGATCGAATGGTCCAGGGAGGCACGCCCGCACGGGCCGAGTTCATGACAATTAAACAGTATGTATACTTTCGCCAAGAAATGAAGGATATTTTTTAACATCTCGTACTCCAGAAAAGGGGAATTCAACATGCTTAGGGCAAGGGACCCTTTACCAAATGCATCCCAAGATACTCGGAGAATTAGCACCAGTAATTCAACAATCGCACGACCTCAGAGTCGGAACTCCGGGCTCATAAGGCCCCTATGAGGAAGCTCTGAGCTCACGAATAACGGCCTTCGAGCCTAAGTAAACTCGATGACTCAGAGACTATCGCCAATTGCCATGTACCAAAAAATCCAAAACTGTAAGACCCCGAGCGAGCAGACTCAATGTAGCCGAATTTATTTTATAAAGCAACACAAACTGTAAGACCTCAATAGGCACGACAAACTATAAGACCTCAATAGGCATGAAAAACTATAAGACCTCAATAGGCATGATAAACTGTAAGACCTCAACAAGTATGAAACTCAATATCCCGAAGTTTAGGCTATACGTCGCATTTGTAAGAATCCCGAAAGGGCATACCCTCGGTGTAGATGCCTAAACTATCACGCGGGATCAAAAATGGCTCCGGCCAAACACATATGACTACGGTCAAAATGGCTGATACAACCAAATTAACGCTACTCGGGGATGCCCGAACGTCGCTAAACAAAACCGCAGGCCATCACTTCGAATATACTTCGAAAAGAACTGGTTAAAATAGGCTTACCTCAACAGGCAATAACGAGCGTCGACCATGTCAGCTCCAAATCACAAGGCTTTGATCTACTTAGCCTACGAGCTATGAACCTTTTGAGGTGCTCTAACATTGTTGATAACGACTTGACATCGAGGTTCTTCCAGAACCGATGACAGGTCAGGAAAAATCATTTCAAAAAAGACCTTAACGAGCGGAAAACAAGGACTATAAAAAGCCCACGGGCAAAAAGCGTAAGAGCCATTGTCGCCAGCCAAATAAGTCTCTGGGCTGCACACTAAAAGGTCTCAACGACCAAAAAGCATAAGAGCCATTGTTGCCAGCTTGAAAATTGAATACTTGAGGACTAAAGTGAGCTCGAATCATAGCCCGATTCGGAGACCGAATCCAAAATAGTTAAACCACAACACACCTAAGGGCAGTATAAATGCCACCGACATCTGCCCATACGGGCATAAAAAGCTTAGGGATTAATTAAAGCTCGATTCGTAACACGACTCGGAGACTGAATCCAAAAACAAGCCAAATACAAATGCCCAAGAGCAAGGGGTAAGATCTATCATCACCCGACCGCGCATGCATATAGGAGTAAGAATCAATAAGTCTTGAGACAAACTCGGCCCGGAAACTCAACACAAAATGGCTGAGCAAGGGCGCTAACCCTTCACGACAGTTCACGCTAGAGGCTGCATCGACCAGCCACGTGGTAATTCCCAAGCCAGCCTAAAGCGGGCTACAAGGCTATATCATGTGTCTAAAGGCTCTTTCGCCAAAATCTTTGCTAAAGCCAAAGTAGAAAGGGAACAAGGGAAATGAAGTCGCGGGATTCTTTTCATAAATATGCCAAAATAAGAGTACTGCGTACAAACCGGGAAATCAACAGGAAAAAAATAATAGATCCTAATCTATCTCCGAGTAGACAGCATCAAAGGTCGCACCCAGGCAATTACGGATCCCCCGACGGCCTTTTCTCGACAACGTCCCCTATCTCCGTGGATCCACCCCCATATTTAACACCGCTCGAGCTGCCTTCCAATGCACCCTCGATGGTCAGCCTTCTGGAGCCCGGCCAAGCATAATCAACGGCTCGAGGTAAATTTGGGCCAGCCCCCTTGAGCGTCCTCTAGACACAGGAATCTGCGACGACCATTCCTCCCCATGTGAAGATACAAGTGCTTTGACCTCAACTTTGATACAAAATAGTGCAACTATTGGCTCGGAATGGAGGCTCTTATACTTTCCACTATCCTCCTTCACATCCTGTAGCTGACGCTTAATCAAGGTAACTCTCCCCTGAGGCTGTCCCTTTCGAAAACCACCTCACTCGTGTGCCAACTAAGCTCGAAGATTTTAGCATCTCTGGCCCGAAGCTCCCCTCTCAGCAAGGCACTCTCCTTCTCGAACTGCACAAAGCAGGGCCCAAAGAGTTAAAAGCGGTAAAATTTTACAAAGGTTCAAATGTCAGTAAAAATAGGGGATGAATAACCTGTTTACTAAAATAGGCTCTCTCGCATTCACGACGGCTCACCTCGTCCTGATACTGGCTGAAAGCCTGGTTATAAAGTGCTTTGGCCTGAAATCACGTAAAATAGTTAAAAGGAATAAAGGTCGTAGCAGCCCGAGACAGCGTACAAGGCTAGCGGAAGTTACCCGCTCGCAAAGCCTGCCCATCTCGCCAAAAATAAATGAGGCATTGGCCTCGGAACTACCCTCAAGAGTGGTCCTCGGCCTCTCAAGCGCCTCTTCGCCTTTGACCAGTGCACCCGCCGTGGAAGGCTCCTTACGAGGCTCATCTTGCATTCCAGATGGTGGAAGGATCTCCCTTTTTGGAGAATCAACGATAACTAACGGTCTAATGAGGTCAGCCAAAATCTCCGTCCTCTGCCCATCCGATCGAGATCCCTCCAAACTTCCTCCCAATGGAATCCTGGTTTGAAGAGGACTCCGGCCACCTGCTAATTTAAGGGCAGTGCTCGGTACCCCATCCACCGCCTCACCGCCACAAAGTTGGGCTGTGCTAGTATCGGACTCCTGTCTGGAAGCATCTATCCCATGGCCCGAGGATCAATCGATTCGAGACGCTCTTCGAAGGGTGCCGAGAAGCTAATTTCTCTCTCACCTTCAGCACGAGGATTTCCCATCGCCCCGGAGGACGGAACCAATGGGTGTGAACAATTAATTTTTTACCACACCGAATTTCATACTATTTTAGGGTAAATATTTCTTTTAGATCTAATCTTAATATTTTAAATTTTTATCTTACTTTTAATAGGTTTCATTTGAGAAAAGTAAATATATATAAATACCTATGGAACATATTTTATTTGTAAAAAGAAAATAAAAATTTACAAAAAATATATGATTTCTTTTAATAAGAATTTTTAAATGTAAGCTATGGTATTTTAGTTAGTATAATTTAACTATAGTGTAAATATTTAATTTTCTTATGTATATGATATCTACGTCTCAAAGTAGTTGGTTAATATTTTTAGCTATGTAATTTACTCACTTTTCTTTATTTCAACAAATATATATATATATATATATATAAGAAGGTGAAATATTTATATATAATTTAATGACACTAAAAAAAATACATATATGTTTACATTATATGTAAATATTTCACCATCTTTTATATATATATATATATATATATATATATATATATATATATATATATA